>PVJS01037130.1:0-20086 GCA_004027185.1 Glis glis
CCTCACTAGGTAGAGAGAGAGAGAGAGAGACAGGGAGAGAGAGAGAGAGAGAGAGAGAGCTGAGGCTGGCCGCGAACCCGGATCCTCTGGTCTCCGCCTCCCAAAGTACTGGGATTACAAGCGTGCGCCACCACGCCCGGCTCTATTTTACTTTTTATTTTGAAACAGGGTCTTGCTAAGTTGCCGAGGGTCTTGCTAAATTGCTAAGGCTGGCCTTGATCCTTCGATCCCCCTGTCTCAGGCCTCCCAAGTTCTGGGCTTACAGGGGTGTGCCACCACACCTGCAAACCTTTACCTTATTTATAACCATTTTCATTTTCTTCCACAGAGGTTCTGCATTGGAAATGAAAACGTTCTTTTCCATTATATTCTAAAATAACTTTGGTATTCCCCTGATTTCAAAGCCAATTCACAAACAGTATAGTAGAAAATTCAAGCAAAAGAAAGGATGGGGCAGGGGGATATAGAATACCTCTACCTGCAGATGTCACTGTTCAAGTGGTATGCTGTGTTTTCTTTCTGTTTGTATTTATTTATGTATGTACCTATGTATTTATTTATTTGATACTGAGGATTTAACCTAGGGACATTCTACCTCTGAGCTATACCCCCAGCCCTTTTTATTTTATTTATTTATTTATTTTTTGCAGTACTGGGGATTGAACCCAGAGGCATTCTACCTCTGAGCTACTCCCCCAGTCCTATTTTTTTATTCTTTATTTGGAAACAGGGTCTCACTAAGTTGCGGAGGGCCTCACTAAGTAGCTGAGGCTGGTCGCGAACCCGGATCCTCCCATCTCAGCCTCCCAAGTACTGGGATTACAAGCATGCGCCACCATGCCCGGCCCTTTTTATTTTTGAAACAGGGTCTCACTAAGTTGCTGAGGTTGACCTCAAACCTGCAATCCTCCTATCTCAGCCTCCCAAGTATGGAATTACAGGAATGGGCCACTATACTCAGTTTGTTTATTTAATCCTGGGTGAATTCTGAACATTCTCCTCCCAGGATAAAGGGGAATTTCTCTCCAAGTAACTTTGAAGCACTGAACGTTATCCATCCAGCTCTTGTATGTACGACTCAGGATCTGGTCCAGAGGGGGCTGGCTGTGCCTTGGTACGTGGGGGAGCCGAGGCAGGCCTCCTGGCCCTGCATGCATGCCCTGGGTGCTGCACTGGCCTGACGCTGCCCTGCCTTTGAGATTCTCACAATCCCCATACCTCCTTCTCCCTGGTCAGTCATGCTGACAGGGCTGAGGTCCGGCAGAGTCCTGGAATGGCCTCTTGGGCAGACCAGGCAGAAAGTGCATAGGTCTTTGCTCCTGCCTGGCTGCTGACTCTGCCCGGCTGCTTGTGCTTCCTGGTAACCCTGAGCGCTGGGGCTGGCATGGCGGGCACCTAGGGCTGCCTGATGCAGGAGACTGTCCAGCTGGCTCCCCCTCTTTTTTTTTACACAGGGGTGTGGCCTCCACACTCCACCTCTGATGGCTTAAATTCGGGGAGGGTGGCTTATCTGGGTGCCCTGTGCTGAGGGCCAGTGCTGCCCACTCACTGTGCCCCCTGTCACCGCTCGCCAGGTCCCCATGCTGACTGTGCCCTTTGCCCGTATCCCGCCTCTTCTCTTCTGCTGTCCAGTTTCCCGCCACTCTGGAAGGCTGAGCAGAGGGAGGGCAGGTTCTAGAGTCACAATACCTGGTCTGTATTCTATGCCAGCTAGGACCTCTCTGCCTCCGTTTTCCCCCCGTAAAATGGAGAAATAAGATGGTAGCTAGCCCGCCAGGTATGAGTTAGATGGGAGTACCCGATATTAGTACAGCTAAACAGACGTTTGCCGTTAGCAGCTGCTGATGTAAGCCCTCTTCTTCCTCTGAGCTCTTCCCAGCAGTGACACCTGACAGCCTCGCTCCAGTTTCATGAGGCCGATGTAGTTTACACCTTGGAGTTTCTGCCCCTGCCTCCTGGGAGTCGACCTTCCTCCCTTCCCAGTGGCCCAGGGAGGCGCCCCACTGGGATCCCTGCTTCTTCCCAGCCCATGCCGAGGCTCTCTCTCAGTGCTTCTCCATCCCTAGTGCCTTCCTGTCTCAGTTCCTTCCCTGGGGATCCTTGCTCCCCACCCCAATCAAACCTCCTGTTCGTGGGTTTGCTATTAGTCATTTATACTTGTGTCTTTTCTTTTTTGGTACTAGGGATTGAATCCAGGGGCATTCTACCTCTGAGCTATACCCCCAGACCTTATTTAATTAATTAATTAATTAATTAATTAAATTTATTTTTGTGTGTATATGTGGTCCTGGGGATTGAACTCAGGGGTATTCTACTTCCAAGCTATACATACCCCCAGCCCAATTTTTTTTTTTTTTTTTTTTGCGGTACCAGGGATTGAACGCAGGGGCGTTCTACCTCCGCGCTACGCCCCCGGCCCTATTTTTTATACTTTATTTTGAAACTGGGTCTCACAAAGTTGCGGAGGGCCTCACTAGGCAGAGAGAGAGAGAGAGAGAGACAGGGAGAGAGAGACAGAGAGAGAGAGCTGAGGCTGGCCGCGAACCAGGATCCTCCGGTCTCCACCTCCCAAAGTACTGGGATTACAAGCGTGTGCCACCACGCCCGGCCCCAGCCCAATTTTTAATTTTTATTTTGAAACAGGATCTCACTAAGTTGCAGAGGGTCTCACAAGTTGATGAGGCAACTGAGAACCTGCGATCTTCTTGTCTCAGCCTCCCAAGTACTGGGATTACAAGCGTGCGCCACCATGCCCTATTTTTTAGTTTCATTTTGAAACAGGGTCTCGCTAGGTTAATGGGAGTCTCGCTATGTGCCTCTCCTCCATTTCCTGGTGGCCTCCTATGATGACGTCATTGCTCCCACATGACTGAGGGCTCCTGTCTCAGGGCATCCAGGCTCCACCCTGTCCAGTCACTCGTGCATCTGCTGGTGGTTGGGGCTTCGCCCTGGCCGTGTCCCCTCCTGGTTGTGAAGCCTTGCTTCCCCTGGCTCTAAAGCAAGCAGGCAGAAGAGCAGCACCAAGCTCATTGTATTGCCGTGGGAGATTATATTAGGCTTAGCATGGTGCTTGGTAGGTAGTAAGTGCTCAGTAAATGGTTGCTCTTATTAATAATGACAATACTCAGCCAAGTGTGGTGGCATACGCTTATAATCCCAGTACTTGGGAGGCTGAGAAAGGAGGATCGCAGGCTTGAGGCCGGCCTCAGCAGCTTCCCAAGACCCTGTTTCCAAATAAAAAAATAGGGCTGGGGGTGTAGTTCAGAGGTAAAATGCCCCTGAGTTCAGTTCTCAGTACCAAAAAAAAGCAATATTTACAGTTAGTAATGACATTTCCTCCCCCTCTCTCACTTCTGTCCAGACTATAGGGTACGATCCCATCGTTTTTCCAGAAGTCTCCGCCTCCTTCGGTGTCCAGCAGGTGTCCCTGGAGGAGCTCTGGCCTCTCTGCGATTTCATCACTGTGCACGTGCCCCTCCTGCCCTCCACGACAGGTAGAGTGCCCCTAGCCCGTGTGTTGGCCTCAGAGGCCAAGACCAGCTAAGGAGTGGGCCCCAATCTGCGCCTTCTGCGAACACTGGTGATCAGGTGTGAGGAGGGACCTGTCCAGGTCCTGCAGAGCACGGTGACACTCTGCCAGTCGCCTCTGCGTCAGGTGGAGTGGGGCTGAGGAGCTGGAAATGCACTGGTATCTGGGGGAAACCGGCATGTGCAGCCAGTGACCCATGCAGGGCACCAGCAGGGCGTTCCATATTTTGGATACATGCTCGAAGCTCTCCTAACTCAAGAATTTCTAGGGTATTTCTAGGCTGAGTCTAGGCCAGGTCCAAAATAGGGATTCCTGTCTCAAAGCTCTTGGAAGAGGTGAGAACAAAGAGCAGCTGTCCAGCAGGAAGCGAGACGTCAGGGGAAAGAGCTGGTTGGAGGGAAGGCAGGGCCGGCAGGAGCCGACCTAGCCAAGCGTGGGATCCGGCCCCGTCACAGCTAGCGTGTCTCGCCTTTCTTCCAGGCTTGCTCAACGACAGCACCTTCGCCCAGTGCAAGAAGGGCGTGCGTGTGGTGAACTGTGCTCGAGGAGGGATTGTGGACGAAGGCGCCCTGCTCCGGGCCCTGCAGTCTGGTCAGTGTGCAGGAGCTGCGCTGGACGTGTTTACGGAAGTAAGTGCCTGCAGCCCAGGTATCGGGAGGAGGGGAGAGAGGGCGAGCAGAGAGGCCCAGGGCAGGGAAGGTGCAGCATTTTGCAGGAGGCCTTCGGTTTACTGTCTCTGGCATTAATGGTAAGTGGAGGAAACTGTTGTCAAGAATACACTTGCCTGGTTTGCTTTTGCAAAACTCAAGTTTCAAATAGGACCCATGCTCTGTTCTTGGGCTTCTTAGACTGCTGTGGTCTTGGTAACTCAGGGGAAGATACGGCAGCAAATCAAGGAGAGAGAGGAGCTTAGTGTATTGCTACAGGTCTCTGATTTAAGTGCAAGCCTGTGGCCAAGAAGACAGTTCACCCGTTATTCAGTGGCATTCCTGTTATTCATTGGCATTCCTCTTCCGGTCCTCCTGGGGAGGGGCAGAAGCCCAAGGCCGTATTCCCTCCAAGTGCCTGGGACAGGCTGCTTTCCCATCGGGAACAGAATAGCAGAGTGAATGCAGAAGAGTACATTTCCCCTTGAATCCTGTTGTCCCCTCTCTGAGGCCCCGTAGCGCTCACTGTCTGTTCCCAGCCCAGGCTGCACAGTGAATTTTGATTTGCACTCCTGTTGGTCTTTAAGTCAATCAGAAGCTCTGAAGGCAGGGACACACCTTGTCCTTTGTGTGGTCATCCTCTCCCTTCTGCAGTCTTCGTACCACCTGTTACTGGATGGCTCAGACTCACGTGGTTCCAAGGTCAAAATTCAGTGGGACCAACAGAGCCCTGGGGAACCTGGGGACCTCCTGTGTTACAGGTGCCTAATTCTCACAATTATGTTACAAGGTAGATAGTATTAACCCATTTCCTGGATAAGGAAACTAAGGCTCAGAGAGATGGAGATTCTCCCGCAGGCACCTGGGCAGGAAGGGGTGGAAGTGAGGTTGGAATCCAGGCCCCGGTTCCTGCTCTGTCCACTCTGCTCAATGGAACATTCCTGAGGAAGCTGGTTTCTGAGCCCAGAGACCACTGATAAGATATGTGCAAGGCACCATCGATCCTGTGTGCTCCCCTGTGATCCCCGTATGCCCTGGGCTGGCCCCAGGGGATGTGGTCAGTCCATAGCAGCCAACCTGGAGGTGTCTTTCTGGGCAGGAGCCACCACAGAACCGAGCCTTGGTGGACCATGAGAACGTCATCAGCTGCCCCCACCTGGGCGCCAGCACCAGGGAGGCCCAGAGCCGCTGCGGGGAGGAGATCGCCATCCAGTTCGTGGACATGGTGAAGGGGAAATCTCTAGCAGGGGTTGTGAGTATTGCTGCACGGGGCTGCGGGCTGGGGGCGGAGCAAGGAGACGGGGGAGGGCGGCTGGTGGGGGACAGTGACAGCGTGGGGGAACAGATCCAGCCCTGGGAGCTGAAGGCACAGGAGTCCATGGGAGTTGGTCCTCTTGGGGACAGGCGGGCAGGAGCGGCCTGTCTGCAGCTGAGGGCTTGGGCCAGGGAGCCTCAGTGTTGTTACACTGTGGCCTTGCTGCAGAGACGCTGGCCCTGCCCAGGCCCGGCCTCTAGAGAAAGGGCCTTTGTTCTCTGCATGCTTTGGGAAGGAAGGAGTGTTGCTAGGGCTTCATGGCTGTACCCAGTGGGTGGGGTGGAGTGGGGGACCTGGCCCCTTGTCAACTCCACGGAGCACTCTGCACCCTGTCCACGGCCAGAGTCTCGCCTGCCCTGACAACCCGCTTTCCCCGCCTCCAATTACATGAGCCCTCCATGCCAGCTGGCCTTCTTACTTCCCCCCAATCATGGGGGAACATCCCCACTTCTTGTCTTTGCTCACATGAGCCCTACCTGGCATGTGTTTCCCTCCAAGTTTGACCTGACTCTCATGTCAAGTATAACGCTGGATATTCCAGAAGTTCAGTGGACAGCAGCTACCGCCATTGCCTGGGGAACTCAGATGAAAAGAAAGGCAGGGCGTCATGGTGAACCTCCTTCACAGAGACTTGCCGGGCCTTTGCAGCTCCATCTCAATTCTTTTTATATTTATTATTTACTTATTTATATATGGTATGGGGGATGGAACCCAGGGGCGCCCTACCTCTGAGCTATACCCTTAGCCCTTTTTAGTTTTTGTTTTGAAATAGGGTCTCCCTACGTTGCTAAGGGTCTCACTAAGTTGCTGAGGTTGGGCTCAAACCTGCTTTCCTCCTATCTCAGTCTCCCATGTACTGGGATTACAGCCATATGCCACCACACCCAGCTTCCAGCTCCATCTCAATTCTTTTGTTAATTAACCAAATTTTTTCATTACTAAGTTTCCATAAGTTTCTTTGTTTCTTTCTTTCTTATTCTTTTTTGGCAGTACTGGGGAGTGACGCCAAGGGTGTTCTACCTCTGAGCTAGGCCCCCAGCCCTTTTTATTTTTTATTTTTTATTTTGAGACAAGGTCTTGTTAAGTTGCCCAGGCTGGCCTCAAACTTTCAGTCCTCCTGCCTCAGCCTTCTCAATTGCTGGGATTACAGGTGTGCACCACCGCACCAGGCTATATCTTTCTTTCTTATTAAATTCAAAGTTTTCCAAGGACAAAAACAGCGACTTAATGTTTCTCTGCAGCTTGTGTGGGTAGGTCAGAGCATGGAATCAGTACTTGGAAAAATTCATGTACACACATGACGCCGCGTACATGTGTGAGGGTCCCTGGCCTTCCGGGCTGACCCGCAGCCTGACAGTGCTTGCTGGCAAGGACAACGCTATAGCAGGAGGGACACAGGGTGTTCTGTTGGGCTCTCCCTCCTCTTGCTGGATATCCCAGCTGTGCAGGCCACCCTGACCTCTACATCCTGAGAAAGACAGGCACCTTCTGCGGCCTGCACCCGCCATTTGGTCTGTGGAAATCAGGGGCTCTTTAGGACCAGTTCTCACAGTTGTAATGGGGGCGCCTTTAGGGCCTGTGGTGGTCCCAGGACCAGGGTCCACGAAGTCCCTGGATCTGGCTGTGTTCTCTCTCCTCTCTATACTGTTGTTTTAGTCAGCTTTTTCATTGCTGTGGCCAAAAATACCTGACAAGCACAACTTGGAGGAAGAAAGGTTTATTTGGCTCACAGTTGTAGAGGTTAGTCCATGATCAGCCAGCTCCAAGGCAGAAACGGCTTTCAGCTCAGCTCATGGCAGCCAAGAAATGAGAGAGAGAGAGAAAGAGAGAGAGAGAGAAGGAAAGTGTGTTAGGGGCAAGGGGGTCAGGGATAATACAGTCCCCAAAGACAGGTTCCCAGTGACCCACCTCCTCCAGCCATGTCTCTCCTTCAAACCTGGCTGCACTGGCAACACACAAGGTTTTTGGAGGCATTTTAAATCCACACCATAACAACCACGTTGGCTCCTGAGACCCAGCACCCTCACTCACCTTCCTCCCCAGTAGGCTTCGGAGCAGGGTAATTCCTCCAGGTGACCTGGTTGGGACCCAGGCTGAGTCCTGGCAATCTGGGTGTGGCTTCGCCCTTTCAGCCTCTCAAAAGCAGCTTCTGCCTCCCCATGGCAGCCCAGGTGAGGGGTTCACCTTGTCAATAGGTAGTGGTGGATTTTCCAGGCCTTTCCCTGAGCAAGACTCCTTAACACAAGCTCGGTCGAGTGAAACCACAAAATGTCCCCATCTCCCATAAGAGGTAAAAATCTCTTGGTCAAAACAGTTAAACATAAGAGCGTGGTGGTACACACCTGTAATCCTAGTACTTGGGAGGCTGAGGCAGGAGAATTGCAGGTTCGCGGCCAGTCTCAGCAACTTAGCGAGACCCTGTTTCAAAATAAAACATAAAAAGGGCTGGGTGTGTAGCTCAGAGATAGAATGCCCCTGGGCTCAATCCCCAGTATCAAGAAAAAAAAAAAAAAAAACCCCAAAACTGGGCATGGTGGGTCACGCCTGTAATCCCAGTACTTGGGAGGCTGAGACAGGAGGATCACAGGTTTGAAGCCAGCCTCAGCAACTCAGTGAAACTCTTAGCAACCTACTGAAACCCTGTGTCAAAGTAAAATAAAATAAAATAGGGCTGGGGGTGTAGCTCAGAAGTGGAATGCCCCTGGGTTCAATCCCCAGTACCACACACACCAAAAAAAAAAAAAAAACTAGTTAAACATAAGCATATTTAACTATCTACCCAAAGCAGCTGATAGTCTTCGGGAAGGCATTTGGAAGGAGACATTTTTGTTACACAGGGAATATCTTTCTCCCTCATTCTTTGCTGCGTCTTCTCTAGCTCAGTTCTCATCTTAGCGCAGACGAATGTTAGGAGCAGGTTGGTGTCCAGAGACGCCTGGCTCTCCCCTGGAGTCCTCCTGCTTGTCTCAGCGACACCGGGCTGTACCTGCTGTATTTCAGACGTGCAGTGAGCATCTCCCAGGCCTGGGCTATGTGGGCCCCACACAGAGGAACAAGGGGTGTGGCGCCTGCTTCGGGGGCTTCTTGGTTGAGCCCATTTCCCAGGCCAGCCACAGGCTCCCAGCCATCACGACGTGCTCAGTCCCTGAGCAGCTGGCCTGACTAGTCCGCTTGCTAGCCTACTGCTCTCCTTTCCTGTGACCTGGTAGAGGATAAAGAGAGGCCCTGCAGCCTCTCGTGCCGGGTCATCTCCCACCCAGAAGGGTTTCTTGAAAAGCCCTCAACGGTCATTTCCAACACACCTTCTGTTACTCTTGGGGAGCCTTAACCGATTGCTGTTATGGGCCTTGTATTCTCGGAGTGTGGCTTTTCGTAAGCTCTTAAAAGATTTACAGATTGAACCTCATGAATCTCTCTCTCTCTCTCTTTTTTTTTTTTTTTTTGGTACTGGGGATTGAACCCAGGGGCATTCTACCTCTGGGCTACACCCCAGCCCTTTTTAATTTTTTATTTTGAAATCAAGTCTTGCTATATTGCTGAGAGCCTCACTAAGTTGCTGAGGCTGGCCTTGAACCTGCAATCCTCTTGTCTCAGCCTCCTAAGTACTGGGATTACAAGTGTGTGCCACCACGCCTAGCTGAGAGTCTCTAAAATTTAATTATTTTATTTTTTTGGTACTGGGTATTGAACTCAGGGGCATTCTGCCTCTGCGCTACACCCCCAGCCCTATTTTATTTTTATTTTGAAACAAGGTCTCACTAGGTTGATGAGAGTCTCAATACTTGTTGAGGCTGTCCTCCAACCTGTGATCCTCCTCTCCGCCTCCCAAGTATTAGGATTATAAGCGTGTGCCACCACGCCTCGCTGAGATTCTCTTTTTATTTATTTATTTTTTTATTTTGTGGTACTAGGGATTGAACCCAGGGGGCATTCTGCCTCTGTGCTACACCCCAGCCCTATTTTATTTTTATTTTGAAACGAGGTCTCACTAGGTTGATGAGAGTCTCACTACTTGCTGAGGCTGTCCTCCAACCTGTGATCCTCCTCTCCGCCTCCGAAGTACTGGGATTACTTACAAGTGTGTGCCACCATGCCCAACTTGAGATTCTCTTTAAAAACACTCCTCCCGTGATGTCTTTATGAAAATAGAAATTGAAGCATCGTGTTTTCATCTCATCCCATCTTTTTTTTTTTTTTTTGTGGTACCGGGGATTGAACCCAGGGGCGTTTTACCTCCGAGCTACACCCCCGGCCCTATTTTTTATACTTTATTTTGAACCCAGGTCTCACGAAGTTGCAGAGGGCCTCACTAAATAGCTGAGGCTGGCCGCGAACCCGGATCCTCCGGTCTCCGCCTCCCAAGTACTGGGATTCCAAGCGTGCGCCACCACGCCCGGCTATCTCATCACATCTCGTAGCTGCCTGTTTGATTTGCATCAAACTCTAGGTTTCTAGTAAAATCCCTTCTAGACGCTTCTCTTTACAAGTTGCTGCAGTAAATGTGGCGTGCACCTAACTCGGAACTACAACCTCTTGAGCCACAAGACACAGTAGGAATTTCAGCCTGGAACAGGTTGGTCTTGTTGTCAGGCCCCTGCTTGGGAGACCCAGCTGGGCAGACCCTAGACGTGGAGCTCTGTGGCCGGCACCCTTAATTGTCCAGCACGCCTCATGGTACTGGCCATGTGTCAATGCGTGAAGCATGGTAGGATCATCAGAACTGTATGAAATCCAAGCTGAGCATGGTGGCACACATCTGTAATCCCAGTACTTGGAAGGCTGAGACAGGAGGATCAAAGGTTCGAGGCCAGCCTCAACAATTTAGTGAGACCCTCAGCAACTTAGCAAGACCCTATTTCAAAAATTAAACATAAAATAGGTCTGGGGGCTCAGAGGTAGAACTCCTCTGGGTTCAATCCCCAGTAACCAAAAAAAAAAAAAAAAAAGAGAAGAAGAACTATATGAATCCAGCTGGGTGCCTAGCTACTCAGGAGGCTGAGGCAGGAGGATGGCAAGTTTGAGGCCAGCCTGGGCAACTTAGCAACTCAAAAAAGTAAAAAGAGCTTGGGGTGTAACTCAGTGGTAGAGCACCCTGGGTTCAAGCCTCGGGACTGCAAAACAACAACAACAAAAGAACTATATGAATCCAGCTTTATAAGTTGTAATTATCAGGTTCAGTGAGAAGGTACACTCACTAAAAAAATAATCAAGACGAAAAATAAAAATGAAGGCAAATTAAGAATGCCACCCCAGAGGGAGCTAGCTTTCTGCCTCCAAGTCATCTGTGACTCCCCGTTTATTTTACATCAAAGACTCACCTTTACTGCGCTGTCCAAAGCCTTCCCCGCATAGAAGCGAGCCCCCAGGAGAGGCCAGGCCCGCACTACTCAGCAGCCAGACGGGCCTCTTGGCCCTGCTCTGGCCATTTTTTGTGGCCTCAGCCTTCTGTATCCATTTCTGGCTCCACAGCCCTCCTCACCTATAGGGACAAGTCATTGTCTTCTTCTTGGTGACGGATGGAAGTTGTCACCCGCCACACTCCCAAAGCGTGTGTGGCCCTGTGCCTTCCCTCCATGCAGAGCCGGCTGCTGAGTCGGGCAGGTGTGCCCCGTGCGCCTCTTTCTGACTCCCCCCTTCACTCCCCTTTCTCTGCAGGTAAACGCACAGGCGCTTACCAGTGCTTTTTCTCCACATACCAAGCCTTGGATCGGTCTGGCAGAAGCTCTGGGGACACTGATGCAAGCTTGGGCTGGCTCCCCCAAAGGGACCATCCACGTGGTGACACAAGGTGAGTCTGGGTCTTATCGGTTGCGTGGCCCCTCCCCGCGGGGGTGTCTGCTGCTGGGCCCTGAGCTGGTGGGAGACTCCAGTGACTTGGGCCCTGCTCTGAGTACAGCTCACTTACTTACTACCGAGGGTTGGGGCAAAGGGTAGGTGTTACAGGAATTTAGTGGAGAAAGATAATTTTCATAAGTCATGTTTATGCTGTATTTTAGGATAGACATGTTTGGGGTGTCAGAGAAACCTGCACAGAGGCATCTTGTGCACGAGGTGGCAGGATTGGTGGAGGGAGGCCCGAATAAAGCAACAGCACCGTTTGGTTCTGGTTTCAACCCTGTTGCATACCTGCTAGATAACTTTCCCTCCTTCGAGCCCTGGGTTCTTGCAGTTTATTTATTTATTTTTATTTTTTGTGGTTGTGATTGAACCCAGAGGCATTCTACCTCCGAGCTACACCCCCAGCCCTATTTATTTATTTATTTATTTATTTATTTATTTTTAGAAACAGGGTCTCACTGACTTGCTGAGGGGCTTGCTAAGTTGCTGAAGCTAGCCTCAAACCTGGGATCCTCCTATCTCAACCACCAAATACTAGGATTACATGCATGTGCCGTCACGCCTGGCTGGGTTCTTAAAATTTAAAGTGAGAATCAAGCCGGGTGTGGTGATGCACGCCTGTAATCCCAATACTTGGGAGGCCGAGACAGGAGGATCACAGGTTCGAAGCCAGCCTAGGCAACTTAGCGAGGCTCACATCAACTTAGCGAGACCTTGTTTCCAAATAAAAAATTTAAAAAATAGGGATGGGGGTGTAGCTTAGAAGTAGAATGCCCCTGGGTTCAATCCCCAGCACCACAAAAAAAAAAAGTGAGAACTGGTGTGGACCTGCCTAGTGAGGAGTGGGGACATTTTGAATGCTGTGACATACCAAGGTGGGCTCCTTGTGGTGTCTGCTCCACCAAGAAATGGGTTCCATCCCTGGCTGTGGAGCAGACTCGGGCGCCTTTGTAGGAGCTCCAGCGCTATGTGACCAGGGAGGACTCCATTTATTTCTCCTAACCCTTCAGAGGGCTGTCCTCCTCCCTTGACTGTTGGGTAGCTGACACTTGGGGAGAGATTATAGGGCAGGTGCAGTTAGACCCCAAGTGTTGGCAATACTGGGGAAGGACAGAGGCAAGGAGCCCCCACCAGCCCGGGTGCCCAGAGCTGGAAGAAACGAGGCAGGGAGCTGGGATCGATTGCTTCGGTCGCTCCTCTCTGCTCAGTTCCCGAGGTCAGCGAGGGTCTGAGTGCCCGGCAGAGGTGGGAGCAAAGGATTTTCCAGGCATCTCCTGGGAGACCGCCAGGCAGGCCAGGGTGGATGTGGAGCCCAGCTGAGTTTCAAAGAGGAGTTTCTCAGGCTGGGCAAAGTGTCCTGGCTTTCCTGGCTTGGACCTAAATATGTCTCTTCCCGTGGCTTGCTCTGAGTGCTCTGGGGGAAGAGACGCAGAACTACCCGGTGCTGCCTGAAGTCGGGGTCCCAAGGGCAAGGAGGAGCCTGGGGCTCAGGGTTAGAGGCTCTGTCTGTGACCTCCTGCCCCCTCCTGCGGTTCTCAATGAGCAATGATTTACAGTAGCTCCTCTCCGCCCCAGGAGCATCTCTGAAAAACGCCGGGAGCTGTCTGAGCCCTGCAGTCATCGTCGGCCTCCTGAAGGAAGCTTCCTTGCATGAGGATGTGAACTTGGTGAACGCCAAGCTGCTGGTGAAAGAGGCCGGCCTTGAGGTGCGTGACTTCCCCGCTCCTCCCCACCCCCACCCCCAATTCCCCTTGAACTGCTCCTCTGCCCATATATTCAGAGCCTTGCTCACAGCCCGACCTATTGGGCACAAGAGCTGCCATCCACCCTGCCTACCTGGGAGAGGAGGCTGTGACTTCTCCATCTGCCAGACGGAGATACGGCCCACCTCCGCACCTTGCTGCGTGAACTGCTGCTCGTGAAAGTGCATATGGATAGATAAATATGCGCTCTGTGATCAGGAGGTGGCTCTGTACCCCCATTTCACAGCTGGGGAAAATAAGCCAGGTTGCATCCGCATGGAAGCTTGGAGAAGGCCTGGTGCATTTGGTCTTGCACTCCATCCAGAGTTCCTTGTACTGACCATAGCGCCCAGTTTGTTTGGGTATTTTTTATTTTTTATTTTTTTGGTACTGGAGATTGAACCTGGGGGCATTCTACCTCCAAGCCACACCCTGCCTTAAAAAAAATTTTTTTTCCAGTACTAGAGTTTTTGTTTTTTGTGGGTTTTTTTTTTGGTACTAGGGATTGAACCTAGAGGCATTCTGCCTCTGAGCTACACCCCAAGCCCTATTTTATTTCTGTTTTAAAACAGGGTCTCGCTAGGCTGAGTCTCACTACTTGCTGAGGCAGTCCTCAAACCTGTAACCCTCCTGTCTCAGTCTCCCCAGTACTGGGATTACAGGCGTGCGCCACCATGCCCAGCAAGTTGTTGAGGGTCTTGTTAAATTACTGAGGCTGACCTTGAACCTGTGATCCTCCTGACTCAGCCTTCCAAGTACTAGGATTACAGACGGTGTGCCACCACACCTGGCTTAGCATCCAGTTTTCTGATTAGCTTGCAAACTCTGGGAGCAGGCCCCCTCGCTGCCTCTCATGGCTTCCCTTTGGCGTCTTGCCCCCTGGTTCCCTTTTCAGGTCAAAGTCTGTTTCTCAGCCAGTGGGAGTTGGCAGAACGACTAGGATGGAGCTCTCCCGCCCCCGCCCCTCTCCTCCCATCTCTGCCCCACTGAGAACACTGTGCGGGAGGCAGGGAGCTGTAGCTGTTGGGGCCAGGCTGGGTCCTCCGCATTTCCCAGCCTCCCTCGTCTCCTCCTCTCCAAGCCTGTACCTGCTGCATCTCTCTTTGTCCTCCCTTCTTTGGGCAGGTTACTGACTGTCCCAGGAAGCTGATGCTCAGGGGCACAAGGTTTACCCCGTTTGCCCCTGCCTGTTGGTCAGGATGGGGAGAGGGTGGGCATGGTGCAGCCAGGAAGAGTGACCACCCTCCTGGCTTCTCTCTGCAGGTCACCACCTCCCACAGCCCTGTTGCACCAGAGCAGGGCAGCTGTGAATGCCTCCTGAGCGTGTCCCTGGCAGGTGCCCCCTACCAGGCTGTGGGCACGGTGCAGGGCACCATGCCTGTGCTGCAGATGCTCAACGGAGCGGTCTTCAAGCCTGAAGTGCCTCTGCGCCGGGGCCTGCCCCTGCTCATGTTCCGGGCGCAGCCCTCCAACCCTGCGATGCTGCCTACCATGATTGGTGAGCCTGGGGGGCTGGGCACCTGGGGGGGCTGGCTGGGGTCCTTGAGGCAGGGGGCCCTTGAGGCAGTCCTTGGGCTCTGCCCTGGGATTGAGCCCTGCAAGACCTGCTTCCTTCAGCCCCCCTCCATGCCGCAGGGCCAGTCTGGATCTGTACCATACAGATGGGTCTGTTGTACAAGGTACATTGGGGGTCAATACCTAGTTCAGAGAGGGAAAGCGCTTTACCTAAGGTCACAGAGCAGTGTGGCAGGGTGGGACCAGCATGCTCGTCACCAGCCTTGTCGTGGGTCCCAAGCTTGCCATGTTAAGCACGCTGCCTGTGGCACCATATCCCAGGAGATCCATCTGTGCAGGTGTCCTTCCTGCCTGTGGGCCCTGGCGGCCACCTGGCCACAACAGCCTATCAGGGCATCGCCTCCCTCAGCTGTGGCATCTTGGGCCTGCCCCAGGCTCCCGGGGCCTGGACTCCCAGTGCTTTTGGAGCATGTCAGGTTTGGCAGAGGGAGTGTCCCCAGCCCCGTGGGAACCAATTTCGCCATCCTTGCAAGCTCCCTGGCCATCAGCCTGATAATCAGCAAATCAACAGCTATCATCAACAGCTATCACTCCTTGTCTGATGGCCAGGATGTACCTGAAGAGTCTCTGGAATATCGAGGGGCGCTGGGCAGAGCCCCGTGTTCCCTCCAGCTCAGCTCTTCGATACGGAGACCAGCACACAGCCCTGCCCCGTGGCAGCTTCAGCCACCAGAGCTTGACTTGTGCCTGCTCCCAGCCCCTGCCCCATGCCCTAGGCCAACCAGGGGTCTCTTCTCCTTGCAGGCCTCCTGGCACAGGCAGGTGTGCAGCTGCTGTCCTACCAGACCTCGATGGTGTCCGATGGGGAGACCTGGCACGTCATGGGCGTCTCCTCGCTGCTGCCCAACCTGGAAACATGGAAGCAGCATGTGTCTGAGGCTTTCCAAATCTACTTCTAACCTGGGAGCTCACCCATTCCAGCCTCGGGGCTTCTGGGAAGAAACTGTGATCAACGGGGGCTGAACAGAGACAAGCCTCTGATGGCGAAGCGGCTGCACTCCTGACCCTGCTGTAGAGCAAGAACCATCTAATAAAGCGTCTCCCCCAGCTCTGTGCGGCTTCGTGTTGTCATTATCCCGACGGGCCACCAGAGGGCATCCGCGGACAGCCTTGGGGCCTGGTTTGGGCTGCAGAGGGTAGGGGGTGTGGAAAGAGGTTGGGATGGACAAATGGCGTGGAGGGTGCTCTTCTCTCTAAGCTTATTCAGAGGTATTTTCATAGGAACAATGCTCAGGATATTTCAGATCCCTTACACCTGGGGATATATGTGCACATTAATGATTAAAATTCAGCAAGCATGCCCAGTAGTGTGTAATTCAAACCTGACCCCCCCCCCCCACCGAAGTCCCCTGGTGGGTGGAGCAGAGCACACAGAGGTCACTGGACACGTGAGCCAGATACAGCAGAGGTGTAGAGGAGTCTCTCGAGTCCTAAGAAGGAAGTAATTTGAGCTGGGGTTGTTGGTGTCTCAGAGGAGAAGCTTGGAAAGATTTCAGGAGGAGAAAGTGTGGGGCGTGAGCAGGAAGACATTTGGCAAGTTCACAAAGCAAACCGAGTTGGACAGTAGATTACTTTTTTTAGAAAAGATTTTCATGAGAAATAGGGCAGGCACTCCTTCGTACAAAAGATTTTGCTTTTTGAGAGCTTTTCCTCCCAGTAGTAGGGAAGGGTCCATTCCTGGCCTGGCACCAAGGGGGGCAGCCAATCTGTTGGCTTCCTTAGATGGGCAAGGACAGAACTCCAGCTGCAAAGGCTCCGCTGGCATCCGCAGTGAGCTCAGAGTGTGCACCGCGGCCTTGCTGTAGCCGACCTGGAAGGGGATGGGCCCAGACAAGAACAGAAGGTCAACTGGGCAGCTCTCAGTTCTGAGTGTTCCAAAGCCTGGAGCATGGTGATAATTCTTAGCCCCTGTTTCTTTTTTTGGTGGTACCAAGGATTGACCCCAGGGGAATTCTACCTTTGAGCTATACCTCCAGCCCTTATTTTTTGTTTGGAAACGGGGTCTCGATAGGTTGCTGAGAGTCTCCCTATGTTGCTGAGGCGTCTCAGCCTCCCAAGTGCTGGGATTATAGGCCTGCAGCACCATGCCCGGCTCTGAGCCCCTGCTTCTTCGTCTGTGGGAAGGATAAGGATGCCTCTCAGCTGCAGTGAGAGTTCAGTGGATTGAGGTGTGATGTATGGGAAGTGCCTGGGGCATGTGGTGGGCACTGACTTCTTCATTTCTGTGCCTTTATTTTTTTTTTTATGTTTTTTGGTAGTTCTAGGGATTGAATCCAGGGGCATTCTACCTCCGTGCTATGCCCCCAGCCCTTTTTAATTTGGGGGGTCTCCATATATTGCTGTGGCTGGACTCGAACCTTCAATCCTCCTGTCTCAGCCTCCCATATACTGGGATTACAGGTATGCACCACCACGCTTGGCTTCTCAAGCCTTCTGAGCGTGGACAAGCAGGCCCCAATCGTACAGAGAACCCCGTGGACCCAAAAGCCCTCCCCACCCCACCCCCACTGCAGTGGCACTGATCTAGACTCAGTGGCCTGACGTCAGACAACTCATTTCCTCCTATTGGGGAAAAAATGCCTCATGGCATCTTCTGAGGTCACGCGCTCTCACTGAGAGCTGGAAAAAGAAGCTGTGATCTGTGAAGTTAAACATTCAGTTAAAAATGGAGCTCAAGCTGGGTGTGGTGGCACACACCTGTAATCCCAATACTTGGGAGTCTGAGGCAGGAGGACTGCAGGTTCGAGACCAGCCTCAGCAACTTAATGAGACTCTCAGCAACCTATTGAGATCCTGTTTCAATACAAAAACAACAAAAAAGATGGGCTGGGGGTGTAGCTCAGAGATAGAATGTCTCTTGTGTTCAATCCCCAATACCACAAAGCAAAACAAAACAAAACAAAAAAGAAAAGAAAATGGAACTCAATTTATAGCCCCTCAGCCTCCTTGCTCAAAATCCCTAGATAAGCCACCATCTGCACACTAGAGTAGTCAGGACAGTTGACTGAATGACTTGAGGATCTCCATGTGTCTTCCTAGACATGGGTCACACCAGAGGGCGTGGGACAGTTTCACCACATCACCTGGCTGTTCATATGACCTCTCCCGAATTTAAAAGGCAGGACTGATTTGTTCTGCAGGGCTGGGGATGGAAGCCAGGGCCTCGTGCACGCTAGGCTAACAGTCTGGTACAGAGTGCCCCAGGATTAGATTTTAAATCCAGCTAGTGCTACAAGGAGGATGCCATTAACTCTGTGACTGGCTTGTGGCATCTCTGCACCACCTGGCTTTGGAGTCTCACTTGTGTGTGTTGTCTGGGGAGCAGAGGCTCTTCCAAATCCCAGTGATGGGGGCGGGGCAAATGCTGGATGGCCTCAAAATGCTGACTCCCAGAGCCCTGAGATTTAGAAAAGTGTGTGTGTGTGTGTGTGTGTGTGTGTGTGTGTGTGTGTGTTGTGTATCCCTAGAGAACTCAAGTTGCCTCATGGTCAGTTGGCTGGGCCATTCTCATCTGTCTAAATATAACATGTTAGCCAGGCGTGGTGGGGCACACTTGTAATCCCAGTACTTGGGAGGCAGAGACTGGAGGATCCGGGTTCACGGCCAGCCTCAGCTACTTAGTGAGGTCCTCTGTGACTTAGTGAGGCCCTGTTTCAAAATAAAGAATAAAAAATAGGGCTGGGGTTGTAGCTCGGAGGTAGAATGCCCTGGGTTCGGTCCCCAGCACTGCAAATAAATTAATTAATTAATTAATTAATTAATAAAATAAAATAAATAAATAAAACATGTTAGCTGTCATGGCGGTGCATGCCTATAATCCCAATATTTGGAAGGCTGAGACAGGACGATCACAAGTTCGAGGCCAGCCTCAGCAACTTAGTGAGACTGTCTCAAAATAAAAAGTAGAAAGGGCTGGGGTAGCTCATTGGTAGAATGCCCCTAGGTTCAATCCCTAGCTCCACAATAAATAAAGCATGTTGAGCACTCTCTGAGGTGAGCGCACTTGTCTGATGTCCCCTCTGTCTTGTTGGAGGTCAACCTGGGGGATGTTTTGTCACACAGGGAAGTTCTTTGTCTCCATGGTATCAGCAGGCCTGGGGTGAATATGGTGACAGGGCAACTGGAAACTCATTTCCTCGTGGGCTGACCCTCCCTGGGGAAGGGGGCTTTGTTCAATACAGGCAGGTGTCAGTTTTTTGTGGGTTTTTTTGTGGAACTGGGGATTGAACCTAGGGCCTTCTCCATGCTAAGCAAGCTCTCTACCACTGAGCTATATCCCCAACCCTATTTTATTTTCAGACAGGGTCTCACTAAATTGCTCAGGCTGGAACCTGTGAGCCTTCTGCCTCAGTTTCCCGAGAAGCTGGGATTACAGGTGTGCACCACCACACCTGGCAAGCATCAGTTTTAACGAAGTGGACCCAGAACTGCCAGAGGAGAACCTAAGGCTAGGTATAAAAGCCAGTGAAGAAGGTGTGGAAGGGACCAGGGCCCTGTGCATGTGCAGTGGCGAGGGCCAACAGTGATGACCAGAGCCACCCAGTGTGACGCAAGGTGACATTTGTCTGAGGAGCTGAGGCCGCGTCCATTCAGTTGGCCAGAGGCCTGACACCCAGTTGTAAAATAGTCTTAAGATCATCCCTAGCTGGGCGTGGTGGTGCACGCTTGTAATCTCAGTACTTGGGAAGCTGAGACAGGAAGATCGCAGGTTCGAGGACAGCCTTGGCAACTTAGTGACACCCTGTTTCAACATAAAAAATAAAAATGGGGCTGGGGTGTAGCTCAGAGGTAGAACGCCCCTGGGTTCAATCCCCAGTAACACACACACACACACACACACACACACACACACACACACACACCTGGTTGTGTGCAAATGACCCCTGGTGGCACTGGGTGATGGAGAAGGTCCTGGTTGCTAAGGCTGTGGAGCCACAACACAGGCTTTTCTCCCACAGAGTGGACACTACTCCAGAGATCTTAGGGGGGTGGCCGTTGTCCTGCCAGGGGTGCCCCCCAGCTTGAGGCATCTGAGCAGCAGTATGCTGAGGAGGAGAGGCAGAAGCTGTAGCCTGGAGGGGCCGTGGAACAGCTGCGGCTGGGCAGAACAGGATCTCAGCAGCGCCTTTGCAGGGCCCAGGCAGAGTCAGCTGATGCTCGATCAACTGCTCAGACTGGAGTTTATCTCGGATTTGCTCCTGGCTGCATGACAGTCTTGAGCAAAACAGCGTGGCCCGGCATCTCATTTGCACGAGTAACCCCTGTGGCTCCCCAGATTTTCTTTTCCTTCCTTCCTTCCTTCCTTCCTTCCTTCCTTCCTTCCTTTCTTTTGCTTTTTGTTTTGTTTGTTTTGAACTGGGGATTGAACCCAGGACATTCCACCTCCAAGTTACACTCCCAGATCTTTTTATTTATTTATTTATTTATTTATTTATTTATT
>PVJS01037131.1:0-2500 GCA_004027185.1 Glis glis
CAAAATGAAAATAAATGTTTAAATATATAACTGATTTTTGAGGAACAAATTACACTGACAACATATAAATTTATACTTTAAATAATAATTGTGTATAATTTTTAGATATGTACATATATTATATTTTACATATAATATATGATAAATATATAATATATTTTTGTACTAGGGATTGAACCCAGGGACATTCTACCTCCATGATGCACCCGCAGTCCTTTTTATTTTTTATTTGGAAACAAAGTCTTCCTAAGTTTCTAATGCTGGCATGGAACCTGTGATCCTCCCGTCTGAGCCGCCCAAATACTGGGATTACAAGCGTGTGCCACCACACCCAGCTGTCTTATAAATTTTTAACAATATATTTCAATTAAATTGAATACCCTACGTATTTATTTTGTGCATAATAAAAGTGTGAAAGTATACATAAGTTTTATTTTACTGTTGTTTTATCTTTCTATATATTATTATTATTTTTTTATTTTTATATTGTGTATTACCTGGACCTTTAAATTAATAAGTAAAATATGAATGTATTAGTTAAAATATTCATATTTGTTTTATATATTCTCCCTTTCTTCTGTATGATATAGTACTGAAATATAAGGCTTTGAAAAATACAATTTTATAGTGAACATTATTTCCCAAGTTGTTATTCTTTGGATTCTGATAGCACTTTATACTTCTATAAGAGCACTTACTACCATGTAATTAGTTGCTAATATTTTTGTTTCTCCCAGTAGACTGTTAACTTCATGAAATCAAATGTTACATTTTATAATCTTTGTATTCCCAGGGACTAGTGTTTGCCTAACACATTAATCGAATTCAAGTAAATATTAGTATTGAAAGAACTGAATAAATTGATGAGATTTGTACTTACAAGAGGGAAAAGATAAAGGAGTATGAGATACATTGTAAATAGTTCTATTTAAAAATCTGAATCCACAACAGTCTCGATTTAATGTGGCCCCATTGCGTAGGCACTGGTGTCATCTGTGCACCTCTATTATTTTGGTTACCTCTTTCTATCCTTGAAGTTCTCCCTCTCTCTCAAACTGAGTCAAACATGAAAGTTCCAGGATCCTACATTCAGAAGACTTCCTTCATTCATTCTTTCTAACAACTTTTACCCTACACCAAGCCTTCATTATTCCTGAAGTGTTTTGATATTCTCTAGTGTCTTCTCCTAGCTCTCAATCATCACCCACTATCAACCCTCCCCTTTGAACATTGAGTCCATAGCTCAGTAATCTTCCAAATAAACCACACAAGACAAGCTCTGTCCAAAAGACTCTGCCTGCACCAGGCATGGTGGTGCATGCCTGTAATCCCAGTACTTGGGACGCTGAGACTGGAGATTGTAGGTTTGAGGCCAGCTTCAGCAACCTTCCAAGACCCTCAGCAATTTAGCAAGACTCTGTTTCAAAACAAAAATAAAATAGGGCTGGGGGTGGAACTCAGAGGTAGGATGCACCTGAGCCTAAACCTAGTACCACACTCACATGGTACCTTTATTTTATTTTTATTCTTAAACTTTTTTAAATTTGTGAATTGTAGTTATACATCATAGTGAGGTTCAGAGCGATAAAGACATAAAACACGCACCTTTGTTGTGTGTTTCCCTTTAGTTCCCACACTGCTCCCCTCCCTCCCCATAGACAGTCTTTACATTAACACAAGTAACTTCATGTATGAACCAAGGCTATTTGTTTTTTTTTTTTTTTTGCGGTACCGGGGATTGAACCCAGGGGCGTTCTACCTCTACGCTACATCCCCGGCCCTATTTTTTATACTTTATTTTGAAACTGGGTCTCACAAAGTTGCGGAGGGCCTCACTAAGTAGAGAGAGAGAGAGAGAGAGAGAGAGAGAGAGAGAGAGCTGAGGCTGGCTATGAACCCGGGTCCTCCGGTCTCTGCCTCCCAAAGTACTGGGATTACAAGCGTGCGCCACCACACCCTGGCTGAACCAACGCTATTTGAATAGCTACCACCATCGGATCTCCCCTTTCTCCTCCCCCTCCCCCTCTCTCCTGCTCCTCCTAACCCATTCCACTAGGGTCTCCACCCATTTATCTGAGGTTTTCTTCATTTCCCAGTTCTCTCTTGTTTCCACACATGATATGGAACCAACCTAAGTGTTCATCAACAGAAAATGGATTATGAAATTATGGTATTTACACACAAGGGAATTCTACCCAGCCATATTATGTCATTTTCAGGAAAATGGAACTTGAGAATATTATGCTTAGAGAGATTAGCCAGTCACAGAAAGTGAAAGGTACCTTTATTTTTAAAAATCCCTTTATTTATTTTTATTCATCCACACTACCTTCTTTTTAATTTTTTAAAATTTTATTGGTGCATTCTAGTAGTTAGACATCTTAGTGGTATGGAGGGAAAATTATTTTACTGTGTTTATTTTTCAAAATATTTGCACATTGTGCAGTGAATATATTTGAACCTCTGTTCAACAAGAGACTGAAATTAGAGGTTATCATAG
>PVJS01037131.1:7500-20090 GCA_004027185.1 Glis glis
GGAAAGAAAAAAGAGAAAAAAAAAGACATACGATGTTAGGTGCAAGTGCTTTGCATATGTTTCTTATCGATGTTTCTTGTCAATTTGAGGAAGTTCTTCTATTCTTAGTTTGTTGCAAGTTTTTATCATACTTAGATATTAAACACGGTCAAGTGCTTTTTCTGCATCTAGTGAAATAATCATGTGATTTTCTTCTTTAGCCTGATTTTTTGTGGTTGATTATATTAATTGATTTAAAATACTGAGCCAGGCTTTTAACCTGGGATTTAACAATCCATTTGGTTATGCCATATAATTTCTCTCATATATTTTTATTTGGTTTGTGAATATTTTAGAAATATTTCATATATGTTCATGAGATAATGGGTTGTTGTTTTCCTTTCTTAATGTATTTTTCTGATTTTGGTATTAGAATAATGCTGGAATCACAGAATGCATTAACAAGTATTCCATCTACTTTTATCATATAAAAGACATTGTAGAAAATTGTAATAATTTCTTCCATAAATGTTTGGTGGAATTTACCAGTGAATTCACATGGAAGTTGTGCTTTCTGTTTTGTATTAGTTACTGATTCAATTTCTTTAAGAACTATTAGCCTACTCTGATTATTTCTTTTTGTGTGAGTTTTGGAAGACTGTTTATTTCAATGAATTAACTAATCCATTTAACCTAGGAATTCAAATTTTCCTTAGGTCTATAATGTCTCCTCTTTACCTCTGATATCAATAATTTGTCATTTTATTCTTTTATTTCTGCTCCTGGCTAGAGGATTATTGATATTATTGATCTTTTGAAGAATTAGCTTTTGGATTTATTAATTTTCTCTATTGATTTTCTGTTTTAAAATTTGATCTGATCTAATATTTATTATTTCTTTTCTTCTGCCTATGTAAGAATTTAATTTGTTTTTTTTCTAATTTCCTAAAGTGGAAGCCTAAAAATTTTATTTTATTACCTTTATTGGTGTGTTGTAATTATACATAATGGAGATTCTATACACCAAGTGATGGTTGATTTTAGATCTTTTTCTTTTTCTTTCTTTTTTTGCGGTACCGAGGATTGAACCCAGGGGCGTTTTACCTCCTAGCTACACCCCCGGCCGTAATTTTTTATACTTTATTTTGAAACCGGGTCTCATGAAGTTGCCCAGGGCCTCACTAAGTAGCTGAGGCTGGCCAGGAACCCAGATCCTCCGGTCTCCGCCTCCCAAGTACTGGGATTAAAAGCGTGCACCACCATGCCCGGCGCTAGATCTTTCTCTTTTTCTAATACATTGATTCAGTGCAATGAATTTCTCTAAGTACTGCTTCCTTGCTTTCCACAAATTTCGATAAGTTGTATTTTAATTTTCATCTTGTTTAAAATGTTTCAAAATTTCTATTGAGATTTCTCCTTTCACCCATGTATTATTTAGAAGTGTGTCATTTAATCTCCTGGATTTGGGGATTTTCCAGCTCTCTTTCTGCTACTGATTTCTACTTGAATTCCTTTGTGTATGAGATAAGATACAATGGCCTCTCTTCCCATTTTTTGGCATTGTCTTTTGCAGAGTGGAAGTTTTTAATTTTAGTCCAGCTTATCAATTGTTTCTTTCATGAGTTATGCCTTTGGTGGTACACATACATGTCCACACATGTATATATTCATATGCACTTTTAAATATACCAATTACACTTTATTTGAAGCATGATGTTTCATCATAGTTTTGAGTTTATTAAATATTTACTGATTATTATATGAATTTTTCAAAATTGTGCATTATTTTGCATCTCATAATAAAAATATTTTAAATTGATCTCTCATAAAAGATGTAGGGCTGAAAGTGAAAAAAGAGGATATTTTTATTAAAAATTTCCTTCTGTTGCCAAGTACAGTGGCACACTCTTATATTTCTTGTATTTGGGAAGCTGAGAGAGGAGTATATCAGGTTTGAGGCTCTCCTCAGCAACATAGCAAGACCCTGTTTCAAAATGAAAAAAGGGCTGGGGATCTAGCTCAGTGGTAGAGTCCCATGGGCACGATCTCTGCACTGCAAAAAATACAAATAAAAATCCCTTCTGTAATTAAGAAAAACTAACAACCAAGTATGAATGCCCTTTTCTTACACAATTTAGCAATATGAAACATATAAACACACAGTGTACAAATTAAATGTATTTTCTCTTGGAGATACTTGTTTCTTTTTTTTTTTTGCAGTACCGGGGATTGAACGCAGGGGCGTTCTACCTCTGCGCTATGCCCCCGGCCCTATTTTTTTATGCTTTATTTTTGAAACTGGGTCTCACGAAGTTGCAGAGGGCCTCACTAGGTAGAGAGAGAGAGAGAGAGGAGAGAGGAGAGAGGAGAGTGAGAGAGAGAGAAAGAGAGATATCGCACGCGCGCTGAGGCTGGCCACGAACCCGGATCCTCCGGTCTCCGCCTCCCAAAGTACTGGGATTACAAGCTTGCGCCACCACGTCTGGCCCTACTTGTTTCTTTTCTATTTGAACTTGGACATGAGGAGTAATTTCAAATTAGATTAAATCTTAGAATTAATTTCATAAAGATTTCTATCAATTATACAATTCAGTTCAAGATGAAACTAATGACCATAATATAACCAACCTATATACCTGTGAATAATAGTGATGTTTCAACTAATAATTATATACTAATCTCTGAAATTTTCATCTAGACTCATATTAGTCCAGCTGCATCATTAAACGGTTATTATTTATGAGCCAAGCAAGATTTTTAACTAGTAGGTTAAATTCACACATTTAGATATGATGCATTTATATTTAATCATGTGTATAGAAGTGGAATAATCATAATAATCTGATATGTTCTGGCTTATTCCAAAGGTCACATGGTATAAATGGGGATTCGCCACATTTTTGTGGTGCATTTAGAGGTAGGGCTCACTTAGGTAAATAAAAAAAAATACCTGCTAGATTCTACCCAGAGAGTTTTTGAGAAAGCAAGTCTGAGATAGGGCTGAGGTTTTGCAGTTATAATAAGTTTTCAGGTATAGCTTCTGTTGCTAATTTGGGATTACACTGCAAAACAATGAAATAATAGAGAATGTAGAATTTTACATTAAAATGAGAACGGAATTATTTCTGCTCAGCAAATTTGAACCCTGAATTGGGCTGACAGCCTTGCATATTCACATTAAAATAAATTAACTACTATGTCTAGGTACTAATATCTCTGTGTGTGTGTGATAGAGACATACTCATTCCACTCAGTCTTTCTATGATCCTGTCTCAATCTTAAAAGAATTGATAAAAATTAGGGAAACTATCTCAAATGGTTGGATTTCTTTTTCTTGAACACGAAGAGCATTTTCGGCATCATGCATGAAATTTAAATAATGTAAGGAAAAATGAAAACTTCTACTAAATGCCTCTGCTGAACTAAAACAGCTTTTAAAAATGTTAAATGTCCATGCTGGACTATTTAGATAAAAATATGTACTGTTTTCACTGTTGTATATTTTAAAATGAAGTTTTCTTTTATGAACTAGCATTCAGGATTTTTTTTTTATTTCAAAGTAACCTGAAGACAATGGAGATGGTGCATCAATCTTGAGATGCCGGGGGAAGGCTGGTCTGTGTTGGTGAAATCCTGAGTGCTTGCTTGCAAACACCTGAGTGCTGTTCAGCTTAATTAGGTTATAACTCATGCTGATTGTGTTTTCCCCCTGCTGCATCTAATTTCTTTTTCCCCCCAATATTTTATTGTTTGGTTTTGGTTTTGAAGGTGTATGGAAATTAAAGAACTCTAATTTTTTAAGAGCCCTAAAGGGAAGTATGCTTTTGTGTTAGTCATGCCTGTGAACACCTGTGCGCTGTTGAATTTAATTGGGTTACAGCTGGTGCCGAGAGACAGTCAACGAAATGAGGATTTGCAGACCAACTAGGAACTTGACATTGTATGTCATTGTTTTCTTCCCCCCCCCCCCCGTCGTTTGCTTCCTCTGGATATACAGTTTTCAAGATTCTGGGATCTGAAAGATTTTGAAGGCAAATTGAATGGAATTCTTATGATCTCTGATACTTCATGGTGATTACCTCAAAAAAAGTATACTTTCATTATAAGTTTCTATAGTTCCTTAGAATAAGGTGATCCTAACCTCAAAAACCATCTGGCCTATTTGTTTCCAATAATTTAGAAATGTTTAACATCATATTTAGATTTTGACATGCTAGTCATAGAATGATATGAAAGTTTTCAGGGGAAAAACAGTGTTGAAATTGAAAGTGTAGTAAATCATGAAATATTATAGATACTGCCAGCAAAGTAAGTGAGTATAGAATCATTATGAGTTAATTATTTTTAAATTTCTCATTACCATCATTAGAGTAAGTTCCTCACTATGGCCAATAACACTAGTTCATGTCGAATAGTCTGTTAAAAGTGAATAGATCAGCTTGGTAATTTTTTTTAGAGAGATTTTAAAGTGGCTCTATAAGTTCTCTCTTCCAGGTGAGCAAAGCACACACTGTAGTCAACAATATGCCTATTGATATAACCAGATAATCTCTACTGAAATGGCTGACCTTAATGCTGAATCCTATCAATATAAGAAAGGTTATAGCAATTATTTCATATTGTCATCTGCAACAGATTTTTGTGTATTTAAAGAGAGTTTTAATAACTCCTAATTTCTATAGTATGAATTGAGGGCATTTTCTATTTTGAAAATTAATAGGACTGCTTTCCTGCACTAATTTAAATACAGTTATTGTTATTGTTATAGTTCTAGTTATTGTTCTTTTCTTTAATAACCTATTCTAGTTCTCCAAAATAAAAATTAAGTATACTTATGAATTAAAAAGAAAACAATGTGGTTCTATATGTTTCTATTGAGTCAGTATCATAGACAGCTAAATGTAAATTGATTCAGTGTTAAAAATTGAATTTGTGAAGGTCATTTTGGAACTAGAAGTAGTAGGTAATTAATAGCACCAAACATGAGAATCATCAGTTAGATCACATTTAGATAAAACTATATTCCTTTTCTTTTATTCCCAAGAAGTTTGCAAGTTTAAAGGGATTGTATGTTTCTTTCAAATCTATTTTACATGACAAAAAGCAAAATAAGAAATCCCAGCCAAAATTAATGAAGTATGAGAGAGTAGTTGAAGTATTCAATCAGTAAAGCCATTTCTAACACATCAACCAAAAAGCATCTAGATTTATTGCTATGTACTTTAAATCTATAATAAAAAAGAGAAATCATTTGTCATCTCACTGTTTTTTTCACTTGCAAATTAAACTCTGATGAGTGACCTATATTTCTTCACACCCTCTGTGCTAAAATGAGAAGTGTGTATATATTATGAGATAAAGAAAATGTCTTTAAATTCAATAGAGCTATTAAAAATAGGCATTATATGACAGTTACCTTTTAAGTTTTGCACACATTGAGATTAAAATTGGGCCTCTACTGTGACAATTCCTATTTCCTCTTGTGTTTTAAGTGCAAACTAACATTTAAGTGAACATTAGCATCAAGTAGTGCAGACATATGTATGCATTTGCTTGATTCAATTTGTTGTGACCTTACCAGTTTTGAATTGGAATTGCACCATTTCTTAGATAAAGGAAACTAAGTTTATTGCTGCACTTTTAAGTTTTCAAAACAGTGTTTAAAAATTGCATTGTTTTTTTTTAAACTCAGTTAAAATAGACTAAAACGTTCTTTCAAAAGAGGCATCTAAATGTGTTCCTAATTTTGTATATGGGCTTAGGTTTTGTAACCAATAAAAAAGCTGCTATCAAATATGAAAAAAATAGGCATTATAATAGAATAAGTGTGTGACCCTAACATTTCTTCCCTGATATTTTTGGTCTGTGATTAAGTAAATACCTTCCCACTTTGTAAGAGAAAACTTTCAATATGGGTCCTGGGTAATTCTTCAGCCTGGTTTTCTTTGTGCACTTGTCTAATGTCCAAAGCTTCAGGAAGACTGTTTACTCTCAGGGTCTCTCAGGAAGACCCAGCTTCTGTCTGTGCTGGTCAGTTACAAATGTTTCCCAAACCTAGGTCGAGAAAAGGCAGCATGCTGTCATTGTGGCCTCACTTTTTTTTTTACACCTTCCCACATCACCAAATAGGGACTTGAATTTTAAAAATACAGCCATTATGAGGTGACAAACTTGAAGGATATGTTATTTGCTGGCAAAGAAAGAGCTTGGGTTTAAGTACTTCCAAAATGGACCCAATGGTGCATATAGGCTGCTGTCCCTGCTCTACCTTATCTTTGAAATAAAATGGATTTGTGGACTGAGGAGGGTCTGAGGAGGCTTTATCAGGATAGAGACAGCTGAAGGATTGGGGGAGGGTGTCCACAGGATGAGTTATAATCAACATTGTTGGCCACCTAATTTGTCCTATATCTCTCAGATTAGCAAGTTTATACAGGCTTCCCGGAAAAGAGAAAATAGAGTGCTTTGTGTGTATCACAGGAGTCATATTTTTATGTTCCTGAAGAGAATCTGGAGGCTTTAAAGAATGCCAAGTAAGTAATGCATAAATGAAGGGGAGAGAAAAATTCTCTGCTTGACTAGTTTCTCTTCTCTAAAAGAAAATAACTTGGTTTCATGAGTCTCAAGAGCCTGTCTCAAGTTTCTGCTTTTGTAAAACTCAACTCATCCTTCTCCAACTTCCTAGATCCTAAGCTTTTCCAAATGTCATAAAGAACAATTGAACATAGCTAGTTATTTTTTGCAAAGGATAAAATTATAAGAATAAATGTTTGCCTGGCTCCTCACCCTGCTGCTCTACTTACCCTTGCTCCTTTGTGCCTCCCATATCCACATTATAGTTTCTGCAGTGATTCGCCATTGAGTCTGAGACCTGTCACTCAAAATAAATACGAGTTGTTTACAAAACCCACTGCTTTTTAGCACATTATCTAAGTCAACTCACTGGGTTGTATGAACTTTATGCAGCTATTATTGGCCTGTTTTCTATTACTCCAAAACACATTTGTGATTATTAGATGAGGATAACCATCATGTGAGCAAATGTGGTTCTTAAATACATTTATGAAATGAAGGAAATATTTTCCAGACACATTGTAGTCATAGGTTTCATTCTGAAATTATCTTGGTTGGAAGCTTTAAGCCTAATGACAATGTCTAAAATGGTTAAATTTCAGACTCTGTAACTTGGTAAGCTATTAGTTGTATATTTATGAGACATGCTGCAATAGTAATATTTTAAATGCAAAGTATGTTTACTTGAACTTTCTTTTTGGCAACTTGTACTGGGATGTACCTACAATCTTTGTAAGCTGGTCAAAATAGGAGAGCATTTGGCTTAGCAATGTATTATTCATCTTGAAACAATAATGATGCAGAAGCCTGTACTGTTTATTCATAATTGAACTTACCCAGCCATATGTTATATATACCCTGAGGACACACTCTCACATAAAAATTTTAAACCATCATTTACTCATTCTGATATTTTGCTTGATAAGGTTTTTTGAGTGTTCTAAGGGAATCAAAAAATAGTAGAGGTTTTTTTGACACCTACAAATTAACTTCGATTGTTCATAAGTCAAAATTTTTAACACTAATTGTGAATCAAGAGTTGTGTTAAGTGAGCAGCTATGAAGTCAAATTAAGCCTAATAAGACAGAAGTGATCTTTCTGAAAACACATAGGAATTGTAAAAGACCGTTGACATTCCACTGAAAGTCCCACAGGTACATCACACTCAAAATCCCAAACAGGGCTCCCTTCATAACTGTATTTCTACCTTCCTAGGTAACCAAGCAAGGGAAAAACATCCTTAATATCTGCCTCTAGTTATCACTTCTCTATGTTAGAATCTACCCACCAGCCCTATTATTCCAAATTGTTAAATGGATTTTGGAATTGTCCTCTTCTTTGTATTCCATTTTCAGTGATTTATTCTTAGTTCACTATTAAATTATTTATTTCTACACTACACAAATCTAGACTGAATATTACAATGTATAAATTCTCTGCTAGTTATGTGAGACAAAGTTATGTGAGGCAAAGAGAATATGTTCTTAAATCGCTTATTTTGGAAAAATGTATGTAGTTGGGGAGATATATAAACAGATACAGAAATTACACATAGGGGTAAAGTCTAGAACAGGTACAGAAATTATATGTAGTGGTAAATTTTGTAATAGGACAAAAACTGTGTGTATGTATATTTTGTACATATTGACCCTCACTGTCATGTATAATTGCAGTGCACCAATAGAATAAAAAAAGCATTTTGACAATAATAAATAAAGCTCTTATAAACACAGGAAAAATGGCATGCCTAAAAGATGCTTTATTCTGGAGTATCCATGCTCTGTTTTTCACACATCTTACTCCTATATTAGGTGGCAGTCTTTCTGAGAGCCTCTGTTTCTGTTTCTTATGCCTGGGCAACCAGAAGCACTGGTTTAGCTATCTACTTATTTAGTTAATTATCCAGTTCCTTCCTATTGAGTAAGAAGTTCCTTGAGGACACATATCATGCCTGGGTTATTCCGTGAGCCCCTAGGTGCTGAAAAAACATCTTATGAATGAGATAGTTCTACTCTGCTTGGGTACTGCAACAGGAGGCTTCAGTGAGGAAATAAACTTCAGTTGGCTTTTAATAGAAAGTAAATTGGAAATTAATTTTAATAGAAATTAAAATTTTAATAGAATTAGAAATTGTCTAGGTATAAAGGAGGGTGCAGTTGGCAAAGTGAAGGCAGATGTGGTGATGTGGAGCAACACTTAACGTGGTGTGGCCCAAGATCTCTCAGGAGTTTGGTGTGGCTGGGGCACTGTGTTTGGGGAAGAAGGTATGAGAAATCAGGTCAGCAAATGTGGGGAGGCTAGAAAACAAAGTGCCTTGTTGGTGTCCTAGAGAAATATACACTTTATCTTATGTGCTGAAAGTCAGCCTTAGACTCCCTGAGTTTTTCACTTACTAGCTGGACAAGATTGAGGGAGTATTTAAGCTCATTGGGCGATGGTTTCCTCCTCTGTAAAATCACAATTATAAAAGCTTTGAGGATTAAGTGTATGTGTATAAACATTTAGCACAATGTAGGGCCTATAGTCAGCATTCAGTATAAGCTGGCTAGTTTTACTGTCATTGTGCTTTTTATCTTTATTAGTATTTAATATTTGAGAGACATAGGAAAATGTTAAAGCAATTAGGTAACACAGTAATAGCATTTTTAGAAAGGTAACTGGTATATAAAGGGGGAAAGGCTGGAAAGGAATTAACCAGATTTAAAGGAATGAAAATTTAAGAGGGTTTTATAATATTGTTTACTTATACCTTATGTAATTTAAATATCAAATTCAAAATAAATTCAGAAGTTAAATATTTTATTTTCAAAATGTGAAGAATATTCAAGGGAAATAGTAATGATGATTTCTCTTAGAGATAATTAAAATAGAATAGGTATGATAAAAATATGAGATAGGCAGTGGTGATATGGAAACAGATGAAAAAATACAGCCACTAAGTTTTGGGGTTTATGGTTATTACCAATTATTTAAAAATATTTCTTAAAGAACAAGATAGCATTCATCATTGGGGTATTACCCCTTATTAATAAGAGAGTGTGTTGTAGGGAAAATGTTGTATTTTTTTACATACTGAACTATTTAGAGATAGCTGATAGACAACTGTATATCACTGAAAAATTATATATACTAAAGCAATGCCAACCAAAGATCTAGTTCCCAAAGAGAGGAGTTTGTGCTAGAAAATACAAGAGCACACTATTTACATCCTTGAGCAAATTTTACTACCAAAAAAAGTTAGCTGATGTAAACCATGCAACCATGTGTAGGCACTTAGTGAACTAGAGTTGATAAACATTTAAGCATGTGTTTATTAGCTCATAGTAGATCAGAATTATTCATGGACTAGTGGTCAGTCCATAGTCTTTCAGAAGCACTAGTCCATAACGTAAGGGGTAATTGTGAATTCAGAATATTGGTTTATATTATACTGATGATAAATAAAATGCCGGGAGTGTATGCAAACACTAAGAGAAATCATGACATATGAAAAAGCAATTTTAAGAAAGGGACATAGAGAAACACTAAAAAGTAGGACTCATAGAATTATAGTATGATAAAAAAGAGCATGGTCTATTGAAGTAAAGATAGAAGAGAATTCTCAAAGGGAGGACCATAGGCCCACATAGTAAGTGACCATAAATAACATAATAATTATTTATTAAGAAAATGGTAAATATTCTTAAGTCCAGTATAGTTCTGTCATGCTTCCCAACAGATAGCTAGAATTCTCACTCTGTAATTCAAAGATGGCAAAATAACTTTAGATGGACACAGATGTAGATATACCTGTTTCATGTGCCACATTACCCTTGAGGAGTGAAAAGCATTGTAAGTTGGGAGGAAATTTTGATCACTATAATTTACATCTATACAGCTCTTCAGTTTTTACCCCCATCTGTTCCACCTGCCTCTAGAATGGTACTTGAAGCCTCTAAGGCTTAGAGTCTATGCAGTGAACTCTAAAGATGCTGAAGAAGAATTCATAGAGCTGTGTTTTTATATTAGCTTCCTGCTCCCCACATTTCAGTTTTAGCTTTCTCTGACCTGCTAAGTCAGTTAACACTTATTCATCAGTTTTCAAATCCAACATTTTTTACATCACTCATTTGTCATGTTTATTCACCACTTTTCTTTTCCCTTGTAGCCTTAGTTTTATTTCTTCTGTCATTCAGTAGGATCTTGGGAGAGTGCAAACATAAACATGTGTTAACACTCCCCACTTGCCTGGATTCCAAAGCTGTAATGTGAAATAAATGTTTACTCATCTGAAATAACAGTCCTGCTTTTTTTTTTTTGGTGATTCTTCACTCTTTCCTCTTAACACTTAACTTTTTCTGTTCTAACATATATTTTTATCATTTTCCTGTTTTTAAAAAATATACAAAGAGAACTCATATACAATTTATACGTTTCTGTCTCTATGATTCTGATTGGTATATTTCAAACAAGACAAATCGTTGCCTTGACCGAAACATTGATTTATGTCAGTGTATCTATCTTACATAATGGTAAAACTACAACTTCTTTTTCACAAAGACTCACATATGCAACTGTTATCCTTTATAGCCTGTGCAATTTGTTCCATACTTGTAGAAGCTAGATTTCCTACATATGAAGATTATTTTATTGTCTTCCAATTTTTAGACTAAATAATTCCATCTTTCAGCTTGTCTGTAAACATCTTTCTCATTCCATAAATCAATTTGTTGATCTCAATAATATCTCTATCCCTACTCTGTGTGTGTGTGTGTGTGTGTGTGTGTGTGTGTGTGTGTGTGTATGGTATTGGGGATTGAACCCAGGGGCATTCTACCTCTGAACTATACCCCCAGCCCTATTTTTTATTCTTTATTTTGAAGCAGGGTCTCACTAAGTTGGGGAGGGCCTCACTAAGTAGCTGAGGCCCTCAATCCTCCTTTCTCAGCCTCCCAAGTACCAGGAGTACAAGTGTGCACCACCACGCCCAGCTTATATCCCTACCTTGAAAAAGTAAATGGTATTAAGTAGAGGAGTTAAATGGTACAGTAGTAAGAGCTCAGATTAGAAACATGATATTTCCATAAGTATCTTTCAAAAATGGGAATGAATTGTAAGAGCAAGCCGTGCTTCCTATTGTCTTCATACCCCTTCTTCTTTAGTATACCCTATTGAATACCTACTAGATCTGTATATTTCATTTACATCTAGGCTGTTTCATTTTTTAGCTCTTATTTTTCTTTACATTCGCAAAGTAATTCATTTATATTTCTTGTCAAATATGAGGAAAATGACTATATTAAAGAAGAGTAGATACAATATTTAAACTGTGCTAGTCTTTGGATCACCATTTGTAGTCCTTTTGTGTCTACTTTCTGAAAGTGTAATTGCAAGGCAAGTGCTTTTTTTAATTTTTATAATCATCTATGCAACATTTCTACATGTCTAGAAAATGTAAGTATCACCTGCTTGTGAAATATATATTATGTATATTATAAGTATATGCCCATAACTCATTTATACAGTGTGTTGTTTCCACTCAGTCTATGATAGACTTTTATATCCCCCTGAGATGGTCTTTTGGATCCTTTGATGCTTATTAAAAAAAAAAAAAGAAGCGGAGCATGACTAAGTGATAAGGTTGTTGATAAGGTTGTTGATATTCATGCCACTGAAATGTCATACCACTCAGTTGGATACAATCGTGGAAGAAACCCAGTTCAAAGTGAAGAACTATGTGTGGTTAATTTTGCTTACAACTACAACTGCTTATTTTACATTGAGATAAACAAAGGAAAGGGAAAAAATGGGAGAGAAGTAATAGATGGAAAGTGATCACTCTGATCTAGATATGCTAGCTATTTAATGTATTGAATCTCATTTAATACACATACCCATCCACATTGATACCAAAGCCTTTGTTATTATTTGATTTTAAAGACATTAAATATTTTACTACTAATGACAATAAAATAAAATTGCTGGGCGTGGTGGCACACGCTTGTAATCCCAGTACTTTGGGAGGCGGAGACCAGAGGATCTGGGTTCGCGGCCAGCCT
>PVJS01037132.1:5384-20186 GCA_004027185.1 Glis glis
TCTCACTAGGTTGATGAGAGTCTCACTACTTGCTGAGGCTGTCCTTGAACCTGCAATCCTCCTGTCTCAGCCTCCCAAGTACTGGGATTACAAGCGTGTGCCACCATGCCCAGCTGCTCTTTTTGTTTTGAAACAGGGTCTCACTAGGTTGCTGAAAGTCTCACTAAGTTGCTGAGGCTGTTCTCCAACCTGCAACCCTCCTGTCTCAGCCTCCCAAGTATTGAGATTACAGGTATGCACCACCATGCTGGACTTCCTCCTATCTCATCTTAATCTTATGCGTAGGTACTCTGGAGACCTGGTGGGACACCTCTGGAGTTAGACAGACTTGAGCTGGCTGGTCAGGTCTGCCCGTACTAGCCATAAGCTCTGGGCAAATTACCTAACTTTGCTGAGCCTAGGTTGCTTCTATAAAATGGGGATGATGGTACCCACTCACAAGACCGCACAAGGATCAGGAAGCTCTTAAGTTTAGTGTCTGACACGGAGTACTCAGTAATTATCTCTCCCTTCTCCCCTCTGTTCCCCTCCCCACCCCTGCTCAGGCCCATTTCCTGCTTCTGTCCCCATTATCCTGCCTGTCTGTATCTGCTTTCCCATTCCCCATTCCATAAACAGCAATCCCTTGCACAGACAACCCCCATTGCTCCTCACTGCTCTGAGAGGTAGACAGAGGGGCGTCCGTTCTATTATTTATTTGCTTTTTATGTATTTATTTTGCAGTACTAGGGATGGAACCCCGGGGTGCTTTACCACTGAGCTATATCCCCAGCCCCCTCTTAAACTTTTATTGGTGCATTGTAATTATACATATCATAGTGAGATTCAAAGTGATACAAACATACAGGCATCACTTGGCGTACTTCCCTCGGCACCCCACCCTGTCCCCCTCCTCCCTCCCCATACGATGTAAGTAAAACTGGTAGTGATACCTTCATGTATGGACATAAACTTACTTGAACTGTTTCCTTCCTCAATCCTTGTTTTTCCCCTTCCCTCCTCCCTCCTCCAATCCCCTCCATTATTCTACTGGTCTCTCTCCTCACTTGACTGAAATCCCTTTTGTTTCCTAGTTTCATTCTAGCTTCCACGTATGAGAGAAAACACACAACCCTTGACTTTCTGAGACTAGTTGATCTCATTTAGCATAATATTCCCTAGTTCCATCCATTTTTCTGCAAATGACATAATTTTGTTGTTCTTTATAGCTAAGTAAAATTCCATTGTGTGTATATACCACATTTTTGTTATCCATTTGTCTGTTGATAGACACCTAAGTTGGTTCCGTAATTTGGTTATTGTGAATTGTGCTGCTATCAACATGGGTATGCATGTATCACTATAGTATTCTAACTTTAATTGTTTTGGAAAGATACCGAGGCATGGTCTGCCCAGACCTTATTTTTTATTTTGAGAGAGTGTCTTGCTAAATTGCCCAGGCTGGCCTCAAACTTGGGCTCCTCCTGCCTCAGCCTCCTGAGTAGCTGGAATTTTAGGTGTGCACCACCATACCTGGCCATTTTGTTTTACAGGATGAGGACACAGCAGTGAAGAGTAGCTGGTTTACCGAGGGCTGCAGTACTGCAGAATGGTAGGGCTGGACTAGAACTCAGGCATACTCCCCTTGCACTGAGCTCCCCAGGTATCACAAGGGCATTTCTAGAATTTTACCAACCCATTCTAAGCATCAAAGAGAGGAAGGAGTCGGGCATGGTTGCCCACACCTGTAATCCCAGTACTTGGGAGGCTGAGACAGGAGGATCACAGGTTCGAGGACAGCCTCAGCAATTAGTGAGACTCATCAACCTAGCGAGACCCTGTTTCAAAATAACAATAAAAGCCGGGCGTGGTGGCGCACGCTTGTAATCCCAGTACTTGGGAGGCTGAGACCAGAGGATCGCAGGTGCACAGCCAGCCTCAGCTACTTAGTGAGGCCTCCGCAACTTAGTGAGACCCTGTTTCCAAATAAAGAAGAAAAAATAGAGCTGGGGGTGTAGCCCGGAGGTAGAATGCCCCTGGGTTCAAGCCCCGCTACTGCAAAAATAAATAAATAAATAAATAAATAAATAAATAAATAAATAAATAAAATAGGGCTGGGGTATACCTAGGAGGTAGAATGCCCCTGAGTTCAATCCCCGGTACCACAAAAAAAAAAAAAAAAGAGGGGAAGAGAGGTACCATCTGAAGGTCACACATTCAGAATGTCTCCTCCTTCATTCCAACCCTGAGCAGCTGACTGTTTAGGCTTGTCAGGAAACATACTCTATCTCAGTCTAACGGCCAGAGCTGAAACAGGAAGGCTGAGCCCTATCGGAGAGATGCTGAGCTCAGACCACACGCGGGGGATGGTCGTAATTCGAATAGAGCCTCCAGTGTGATATCGCATGTCATGTTTGATGTGATGGCATCTCCAAGGTCTCCAGCCCTGGGGGGTTGTCCTCCCTCTGCTCACATCTAGATCAGACAGGACCTTTTGGTGATAGGAGCCGATCTCCTGACCCTGTGTGAGGCCTGCTGTGCTCAGGTCTCTCAGCTACCTGGGACTGTGCCATCGTTAGTATCATGGGGAGGCTCACTTTGTCCTTCAGGACAGTGTGGGCACAATGATCATAGCTTGTTCCCATGAATATATTCCTTCCTGGGCTTTATGGTTTTCAAAGTGGTTTAATGTGCAGTATGTCATTTGGTTCTAGCAGTGACCTTGGGAGACAGGTGTTACTATAGGAGGCAAATGTAAACTCAGAGAAGTAGTAAATGACTTGCCGGGGCCACAGAGCCACTAGCACTGGAGCCTGGCTGTGCCCTCTAGTCCTCTAACTAGCTGCTTCTAAAGAAGGTAACCCAGGGAGGCAGAGGCTACAGGGTGCTCTGAACTGGGGCAGTGGGACAGAACAATGTTCTGTCTCTGCTCCCTGAGAAGTCTTTGGTGAAAGGGCCTTCACTAGCCAGGCATGGTGGCACACACCTGTAATCCCAGCTCTTGGGAGGCTGAGGCAGGAGGATCACAGGTTCGAGGCCATTGACTGGTAACTTATTGAGACCCTGTTTCAGAAATAACAATAAAGTTAGTACCACCTAAAAAAAAAGGGGAGGTCTTTCTTTGCTCAGAGGGAGCAAGGCAGCAGTGGAGTCTTGACCCTGGCCCTCCAGACTCCCTAGACATGGGGGGAGAAGGGTGAGGGGAGGGAAGGAGCATCGATCGGATTGGTGCTGGCTGCACGGCCACGCTCCGGCACTGTGCCCTCACCCCCGCGCTTAGGACGGTGGGTGGCTGCCTTCCCTTCTGCCCTCAGCTCCCTGGTCATCCCAGCACCCCGGCTTTTGCAAGGACAGAGCCTTTGCCTTTGCATTTTGATCCTTGTCCCTTCCCTCTACAGGCCCGCCCCCAAGGCCACAGAGCAGCCTCCCTCCATGTCGTGGGCTCCATCAAACTTGGCGTCTTTGCCACACGAAGGGTGATTATAAACTCCCCAGGGAGAGAGAAGCCTGTCATTAGGAGCAGACTTCCCACCTCCCTGAAGCCGCTAGCTCTCCTGTTTTCCCTAAGAATAATCTACCGGGGCTGGCCAGACCGCCCTCCCAGGCAGGCCTGCGGGGCGGATGTGGAATGGCTTCTGGGAGGAGAGAGGGTGCCAACAGCTCCTCCCTGGGGTGGGTGGCCTTTGTCTTGGAGAGTTGATGTCCCTAAGTCCAGTCACTTTGACCACACCATTTCCCTATCTTCTAGAGAAAATCAAGCCCAGGAAAAGTGAGGCAAGAGGAGCCCCAACAGGGAAGGGGCTCCTGTGCGCACCATAGGGGGCCCTTTCCCAAGGGCTCAGGAGGTGGGCAGAGAAGCCCTGACTGGAAACTGTCCCCTGGGTCTTCCTGTCCTTCCCTTAGCCCCATGTGGCCTCTTAGACAAGCCCTTTACTCTTTTTGCTTTTTTTTTTTTTTTTGCGGTACCGGGGATTGAACGCAGGGGCGTTCTACCTCCGTGAACCTGGATCCTCCGGTCTCCACCTCCCAAAGTACTGGGAGGTGCGCCACAAAGTACAAGCGTGCGCCACCACGCCCGGCCCTCTTTTTGCTTTGGTTTTTGTGTTACTAGGGATGGAACCCAGGTTCATTCCAAGCTATACCCCCGGCCTTTTTTATTTTTTGTTTTGAAACAGGGTCTCCTTAGGTTGCTGAGAGCCTTGCTATGTTGCTAAGGCTGCCCTTGAACCTGTGAGCCTCCTGGCTCAGCCTCCCAAGAACTAGGATTACAGGCGTGTGCTACCACGCCCAGCTCCCCCAGCCCTATTATATTTTATATTTTTAAATTTTGAAATAGGGCCTTGCTAAGTTGCTGAGGATGACCTTCAACCTGCAGTCCTCCTTTCTGAGCCTCCCAAGTTCTGGGATTACAGACATGCGCCACCATGCCTGGCTTCCCCTTACTCCTTAGAATCATCTAGGGGTTCACATGCTTTTTCTGGAAAGGGGGGTTTTTAGGGACCACACAGTCTGTCACAACTAGTCCACTCTGTGCAAGAGCAGCCATAGTAAGCGAATGGCAATGCTGGGTTCTAACAAAACTTGATTTATAGACATTGAAATTTGAGTTTCACATAATTCCCATGTGTCACAATGTAGTCTTTTTTTTTTTCTTCTTCAGTGCTGGGGATCTAACATGGGACCTTGCACAGGCTAGTCGAGTGCTCTTCCACTGAGCTATAACCCCTGCCCAATTTCCTTTTGATTTTTTTTCAGCTGCTTAAAATGTAATAACCATTTCCGCCCTCATGGACGGCCATGTGGACACCAGTGGTGGCCTGGATTCGGCCTGTGGATGGTGGTTTTCTGTTTATCCCTCCATCAGGCCTGCCTTGTGTCTCAGCTTCCTCAAATGAAAAACCTGATAAAGTTGATTAAAGGAATGGAGATGAGATTAGTGTGTAACGGCACCCAGGCTCTATTTTACTCCCTCTGGATAAGCATGTGGGCTTATTTTTAAACCAGTGCTTATTCCATATCTATTTTGTGCTTTCATATAATTCTCTCATCTTCACCACACTCTTGTGAAGCCACGTGGTAGCACTTGTGTTTTACAGATGAGGAAAATTAAACTGGAAGAAGCAAAGCAACTTGTCTGGGTCTTGCATGGCCGATCGTGGCAGAGCTGGGAGGCAGACCTGCAGCTGGGTTTCCAGTCCCCAAGGCCAGTGTCTTACCCACATTGAGGACCTTTCCCAGCCCCACTGTCATCTCAGGGGCATTTATCTGTCACCCAACAACAACAGCAAAAAAAAAAAATTTTTTTTTGGTACTGGGGATTGAACTCGGGGGCGTTCTATACCCCCAGCCATATTTTATTTTTTTATTTTGAAACAGGGTCTCACTAAGTTGCTGAGGGTTTTACTAAGTTGCTGAGACTGGCCTCGAACTTGTGATCCTCCTGTTTCAGCCTCCCAAGTACTGGGATTACAAGTGTGCTCCACCATGCCTGGTCCAACCAAAATAAAAAAAAAAAATTTTTTTTGGTTGTTGTTGGACTGGGAATTGAACCCAGGGGCATTCTACCTCCGAGCTATACCCCTAGCCCTATTTTATTTTTGTTTTGAAACAGGGTCTCACTAGGTTGATGAGTCTCACTACTTGCTGAGGCTGTTCTGGAACCTGTGATCCTCCTGTCTCAGCCTCCTAAGTACTGGGATTCCAGCAAAACAAAAACATTTTTTTTTTTCGTGGTCCTGGGGATTGAACCCAGGGGCATTCTACCTCCAAGCTACACCCCTGGCCCTATTTTATTTTTTATTTTGAAACAGGTTGATGAGAATCTCACTACTTGCTGAGGCTGTCCTGGAACCTGCGATCCTCCTGTCTCAGCCTCCCAAGTACTGGGATTACAAGCGTGCACCACCACGCCCAACCAGCAAAATATCTGATAGGCCTTCTAGATACCGAGACACAGAGGTAAACAGGACAGGTGAGGTTCTTACTGTCCTGGAGTATATACTCCAGTAGGGAAATCACATAGAATCACTACTAATAATTTCAGATGGTCAAACAAGATGAAGGGTTGAAGGGCTGCTGGAGTGGGGTTCTAGAAGGATGGCCCTCTGAGGAGGGGACACTTTAACTGGGCCTGAGAACTAAGAAGGAGCCTGCCCCAGAAGATCAGGGAGGAAAGCCCTGGAAAGAAGGAACAGCCATTCAAAGGCCCTGAGTCAGAACCAGGTACAAGGTGGGTGAGTGCCAGGAAGAGGGCAAGCCGGAGGGAGAGGGAGGCAGAAGTGAGAGGGAGGCCTACACCGGCTGGTGTGAATTTCCTTCTCCTGCCACAGGAAGGTGTTAGAAGGGGCAAGCAGAGGAGTGACAGGGCACAATTTATCATTTTGTTTTGTTTTGTTGTAACTGGGGATTGAACCCAGAGGTGTTCTACCTCCAAGCTATAACTCCAACCTTTTTTTTACTCTAACAACATTTCACTTTATTTTTTTTTCAACTCCAACCTTTTTTAAAAAATGGTTTTTGTTTTTGAAACAGGGTCTTGCTAGATTGCTGAGAGTCTTGCTCAATTGCTGAGGCTGGTCTGGAATTTATAGTTTTAAAGATCACTTGCTGGGTGTGGTGGCACACACCTGTAATCCCAGTACTTGGGAGGCTGAGACAGAAGGATCGCAGGTTTGAGGCCAGCCTTAGCAACTCAGTAAGACCCTGTTTCTAGATTAAAAAAAAAATAGGGCTGGGGGTATAGCTCAGAGGTAGAGCGCCCATCAATTCAATTCCCAGCACCAAAATAAATAAATAAATAAATGAATATCACTTGGAGAAGTTATGAGTTTGGCAGGGAGAAGTATCAATACATCCAGTGAAAAAAGTAATGGTGGTGGTGGTGGTGGTGATGATGATGATGATGATGATGGTGGTGGTTACAAGAGGTTTGGAACAGAACAAGAAGTGTGCTGTGACTGCTAGAGTGACGTGGAGGGTCCAGGAGAGTGGGGGGAGAGCTCCTTTTGACTGGCCTCATCCAAAGGGAACTCTGTCTAGCTTCCTCCTTCTGTCTCCCTCACCCACACCTGCACAAGACCAGAGGCCCAAAGGGCAATGAGAGAGAGACCTGGCATTTGGGAGAGCAGAGGTCACCACCACCACTGTCTTCAAAGGCCAAGGCTCTTCCCAGCCATGTGCCTGGCTCCAGCTGGGGCCAGAGGAACTTGGGAGTTAGCAGGTGTCATAGGCAGGAAGAGTAGACAAGAGCAGGGAACAGAGTCAAGAGCCTTTGAAGCCAAACTTGGTGGCACACGTCTGTACTCCCAGTGCTTGGGAGGCTGAGATAAGAGGATCGGAGGATCACAGGTTCAAAGCCATCCTCAGCAACTTGGACTCTCAACAACTTAGTGAGACCCTGTTTCCAAATAAAAAATAAAAAAGTAGGGCTGGGGGTGTAGATCAGAGGTAGCATGCCCCTGGGTTCAATCACCAGTACCAAAAAAAAAAAAAAAAAAAAGTCCTGTGAGCCCCTTCTCTTCCAGAGAGACCCAGAGAAGGGTACTCCTTGTTCAAAAGAAGTGAGAGTGGGAACAAGGAAAGGAGGCTCCAGTTGCCTCTCTCCAGAGGCCTGGGGCTGGGACAGTGCCATGGTGGATCAAAAGGTTAAGCATCTTTGTCAGATCAAAGGCAGCTCTGGACAGAGGGCTGGCATGCAGGGCCAGGCACTTTCTGGAAGGCGTTGGAGGCACCAAGGACTTTGGCTGCCCTGGCTTTGGAATTTGAAGGGGGAAGTGGTTTAGTGGATTATCTGCATGTGCTTTGGTGGGTTGAGGGAGCTTTCTGTCCACCGTGCCCCCACAGCCATTCCAAAGAGGGACCCCCTCTGTCCATCTCAGACCTTTAAAAAAGCAAGGAGAAGCTCACCTAGAAAGAAGAAGCCACAGTGTGGCATACCCAGCCAAGTGGTAGCCAAACCCATGACCCCTGGGGTCCAAGTCCCATTTGCAGATTCCTGCTGTGCATGGAGGTGACACCCAGACCCCAGAGAGATGGCCTGCATCTCATCCAGCCCACTGCTGCGTCCACTCTCCCAGCTGTGCCCATGTCCCTCCTGTACTCTGTGCCTCTTTACAGGCTTCCTTTAAACCAGTGCCTTCTCAGGCCTCTGTCCTGATTAGCTGCCCCAATAGCTCTGACTCCTTTACTTCCCCTTGTGTGGGGGCAGGGAGGAAACTAACATTTACTCAGGCATTGCTTGGAGTTAAGAACGAACTTTCTTTCTCTCTCTTTCTTTGCCTTCTCCTTCCATCCTTCCTTCTTTCCTCCCTTCCTTCCTTCCTTCCTTCCTTGGATTGAACCCAGGGGCATTCTACCTCCAAGCTACACCCCCAGCCCTATTTTATTTTTTTTATTTTGAAACAGGGTCTCCTCTCGCTAGGTTGATGAGAGTCTCACTACTTACTGAGGCTGTCCTGGAACCTGCAATCCTCCTGTCTCAGCCTCCAAAGTACTGGGATTACAGGTGTGTGCCACCACACCCAGTTCTATTTTTAATTTTGAAACAGAGTCTCCCTAAATTGCTGAGCTGTCCTGAAACCTGTGATCCTCCTGTCTCAGTCTCCCAAGTACTGGAATTACAGGTGTGTGCCACCACACCCAGCTCTATTTTTAATTTTGAAACAGGGTCTCCCTAAATTGCTGAGCTGTCCTGGAACCTGTGATCCTCCTGTCTCAGTCTCCCAAGTACTGGGATTACAGGTGTGCGCCACCATGCCTGGCATGCAAGAACTTTATACATGAACTTTATATACTATTTTGTACTGTTTTATTTATTTTGTATGACTTATGAAAATTTATTATCTTCATTTACAGATTTGGAAAGGGAGTCTCAGTGAGACAAAATGCCTCACCCAGAACACACAGCTAAGAAGTGGGGGAAGCAGGATTTGAACCACTGTGCTCCCAAAGCCCCGCTGCTTCAGCATCTCTGTGACCTCCGCGCCCACCATTACTCGCTCTGCCTTGTGCTGCTGACAAGGGTCAATCTCTCCCTTTCACCTGTATGTTGAACTCCACCTTTTGGTCCCTATATATAATTTTGTCCTCTTGTAATCCCAACTGCTTCATGCTAATGAAAACATGTGTCCTTTGATCAATCCTTTCTTCAGACTGAGCCTCGATTTTTGGGTTGCTATTTGTGGTAATTACCATACCCACCTAGCTTTCTACTTCCCCCCACCTGGCTTGAAGTCATTAACCTCAGTCACTACTAAGGAATATTGACTGAGGGTCCGCTGTGTACCCAGTGTGATGCTGTGGCTGGATAAAAAAACCACATAGAACCCTGATGTTCACACAAACACCTGTACGTGAATGTCCATAGCAGCCTTATTTAATCCCAAACTAGAAACAACTCAAATGTCCTTCAACAGGTGAATGGTAAAACAAACTCTGCTACTAACATACCATGGACTACTACTCAGCAATAAAAAAAAAAAATGAATTGTGGACACACACAACCACTTAGATGGATCTGCAGGGAATTATGCTCAGAGAACAGCAACCCCCAGAGGTCACGTGCTGTATGATTCCCTTTATCCAACTCTGTGTGTGTGTGTGTGTGTGTGTGTGTGTGTGTGTGTGTGTGTGTGTGTGGTACTGGGGATTGAGTCCAGGGATGTTCTACCTCCCAGCTATACCTCCAGCCCTTTTTAAAATTTTTTATTTTGAAATAAGTTCTTGCTAAGTTGCTGAGAGTCTTGCTAAATTGCTGAGGCTGGTCTCAAACCTGCAATCCTCCTGTTTTAGCCTTGCAAATACTAGGATTACAGGCATGAGCCACCACCCCCAGTGTTATCTGACATTTTTGAAGAGAAACTTTAGAAATGGAGGACAGTGGATGCCAGGGATTAGGTACAGGAAAGGGAATGGGGGGTGATTATAAAGGGCAGCATGGGGCTAGGGGTGTAGCTCAATGGCAGAGCACTTACCTAGCATCTAGCATATTCGAGGCCCTGGCTCTAATCCCTAGCACTGCAAAAATGAACAAACCAAAAAAAAAAAAAAAAAAAACCAAATAGAAAAGTGACCTGGGGATTCTTATAGTGTTGTAGCATTCAGAATCTGGACTGTGGTGGTGGATACTCAAACATACACAGGTAATAAAATCATATAGAACTGAGCATGCACATGTGTGTGCACACACATGGGTACAGGTGAAACAGGAAGCTGAATAAAATTGGTGGATTGGCTGGACATGATGGCTCATGCCTGTAATTCCGGCTACTCTGGAGGCTGAGGCAGGAGGATTGCAGGTTTGAGGCTAGTTTGGGCAACTTAGCAAGACCCTGATTCAAAATAACATAAAAAGAGCTGGGGTGCAGCTCAGTGGAAGAGCACTTGGTTGGCATGCGTCAGGCCCTGGGTTCCATTCCCAGCACTGGAAAAAAAAAAAAGGCAGGCTAGTAGATTCTATCAGTGTCTATATCCTGGTTGTAATATTATATTATAGCTTTGCAAAATGTTATCACTGGGGGAAACTGGGCAAAGTGTACAGGGATGTTTTCTCTCCTTCTAGCAAGATGCTGTTTCAAAATAAAAAATAAAATAGAGCTGAGGGAGTGGCTCAGAGGTAGAATGACCCTGTGTTCGATCCCTAGTAACACACACACACACACACACACATACACACGATTTGGCTAAGGATGAAACTCAGTGGCAGAACTTGTCTAGCATACATAAGGTGCTGGGTTCCATCTCCAACATGGCAAAAAATAAATAAAATTAAATAAAAAAGACTTGAGAAATATCCTGCCCTCAAGAAACTTACAATCTCTAAAGTGTCCTCTACTTCTTCTCCTTCCTTCCTTCTTCCTCCTTCCTTCCTTCCTTCCTTCCTTCCTTCCTTCCTTCCTTCCTTCTTTTTTTCTCTTTCTTTCTTGTGTGGTATTGGGGATTGAACCCCTGGACATTCTACTTCTAAATTAAACCCCACTCCTTTTTTTATTTTGAAACAGGGTCTTGCTAAGTTGCTGAGGATCTTGCTAAATTGTTGAGGCTGGCTTCAAACCTGCAATCCTCCTGTCTCAGTATCCCAAGTTCCTTTTTTCTTACCCCAAAATAGTAAATTCATAATAAATGACTGTCCTTATTTTCCTCTGGGAAGAAACTGCTAACTGGTCAGTGAAGGACCATAACTTCAGGTCAATTCTTGTTCCTCTTCCTGATTGCCCCAATTGCTGTCTCCTCAATGTTGGAATTATTATTTTTCTTTCTTTTTTTTGGAGTTTCTTTTATTTTTTATTTTTATACTTTTATCGTCTCACATCAATAATTAGTAGTTCATAGTGATAGTGACATACATGCACACAGCACTTGGTGGGCTTGCCCCCGGCTCCCTCCCCACTCCCCCTCTTCCCCATACAGGGTATTGAGGTGGACATTGGTATTCTCACATATGTATATAATGTGGATGATGAAAGTAATTCCTTCACTGATCCTCCCTCTCCACCCCCTTTCCCCTAGACTACCTCCCTGGCTCCCCTGGAGTTCCTCTTCCATTATCTGAAGTCCCTCTGGTGTCCCAGTCACTCTCTAGCTTCCACATATGAGAGAAGGCATTTTATTTTTCTAGAGTAGGATTGGGACTTAGAGGCAATCAGAGCCTCCGGGGTGGCTTGGAGATCAGGGGTCAGAGAAAGTGGAGAGAGAAGGGGCCAGAGAGACTCCCCCGCCTGGTCCCTTGCTGTCAGTGGATCAGTCTCACTGAGGGAACTGAAGAGACAGTGGTGGGACCCGCTGTGGGGCTCCCTCTCTCTCTCCTTCCCTCTCTCCCCAGTAGTGGAAAGAGGAAAGGTGCCCATAACCCTCACATCCTGGAATCTGCTTCATGAGTCACCTCTCCAGGGAAGCAGCAGCCCAGCTGTTTCCTGCCCCTACAAAGGTCCCCCTCAGGGAAGGTCCCACATGGGACTCTTTCCTAAACCACCTCCCAGGGACTGTGCTGACTGAGGGGAGGCCGGGGGGGGGGGGGGGAGGGATTCTGCAGCCCTGTCCCGGGACTCTAGCCAATCTTGCCTGATCCCCACTGTCTCCCCCCACCCCCAAGCTTGAAGCAGCAGCTCTGTCCCCAGCAGCTGTACACAGCAGGGGTAGGGGACAGCCACACTCCCTCTCACTCCCAGGCAGCAGCTGAGGAGCTGGGAATAAGAAACTTGACTTTCTCAGAGGCCTTCCGGAAACCCAGCCTGCACCCGCCACCTAATCTCTCCTGTGCTTGGGTTCCCGCTAAGCAGCCCTGTCCCAGCCAGTGGCTTCTCCAGGCCGGAGCAAGCAGTCCCTGCCCCAGGCTGGGCCGGGCACCCCTGGAGAGGGCAGGCAAGGCAGAGTGGAGCAGCTGCTTCCCTTCCAGTCCTTCCCATGATACCCACGACGAGGGGGCGCCAGGGACTCGGGTTTCCCAGCTCAGCTGAGAAACTATTTCCTTTCATTAAAGAAGCATGTAATTAGCCCGGGGAAATGGGAGGGCCCCCGAGAGTGAACATATCCTTTGGCTACATTGAGCAGAGAGGGGCTCAGAGAGGAGAAGGCCCCACCCCCGCAATGCAGATATTCCATAATCTGCCTCTCTGTTTCACTTGTTGGGGCTCAAAACAATACCTCAAGTGAAGGTCAAAAGTGGCCCCAGAAGCAGTTTCTTTCTGACCTTCTCCTGCACTCCGGTCTCTTGTCCCTCATTCTCCTCTGAGGCTAGCCATAGAAACCAGAATTCCTCTTCCTCAAGGTGGGCCATAGAAACTCGGACCCTTTTCCCCCAAAGCCAGCCAGAGTCTAAAATATTACTCTACCCTTTCCCCACCTTTCTGGCTAAGAGCTGGCAGTAAGGAAATTTGCTGACCTACCTTATTTGATAGTAGTTTAGAAGATCCCTTTTCCGGAGGGCTGCTGCACAGAGAAGCCAAGAAGAAACTGAACAGCGTGTTAGTCCCCAGCCCCGCCACCAATCTATTACCATCAGTCATAACCAATCACATTTCTACACGGCTGTCCATTCTTCATGGAATTTTGGCATAAAAATGGACTGTTTTCCCTGGGTCTTTGGGTCTACAATCTGAAGGCTCCTGTGTCACATAAAACTTTGATTAAATAACTTTATTATGTTTTCTCTCGTTAATCTCTTTTGTTATAAAAGTGTGGCATGACCATTAACAATGGGTGAGGACAGGGCTCAACCCTTTCCTCCCCAACACTCTCGTGTGCACACATACAAGCCATGCACACAAACACCAGGCGCCCAGGGTGAATGGAACGCCCATGAGGTCTTGTTGAATTCAGAACACAATGCGGCAGGAGTGGGAGGTGCAGGACTGCCCCAGTTATGGGTAAGTCCAATTCCCAGAAGTCGTTGCACCTCCTCTTCTCCCTGCTTCTAGGCCGCATGGGGCCTGAACTGCTGAATGGGCTGCAGTGTCTGGATGAAAAAGCTGGGAACTGGCCTGCATGGTGGTGCATGCCTGTAATCCCAGTACTTAGGAGACGGAGACAGGAGGATTGCAAGTTTGAGGCCAGCCTCTGCAACTTAGTGAGACCCTGTTTCCAAATAAAAAATAAAAAGGGCAGGGGGTGCAGTATCACAGTGGTAGAAGGTCCCTGGGTTCCACTCTGAGTACTGCAAAAAAAAATTTTTTTTTCCCATGGGGCTCCTCTGATTAGGCAGGGCTAGTAACAGCTATGGGTTGGCCTTCTTCAGATAAGCCAGCTTTACTCCCTGGCTCTTAGATAAGACCTAGGAAACAAAAAACTTAAAAACAAATCATTAGCCAGGCATGGTGACGCACACTTGTAATCTTAGTACTTGGGAGGCTGAGACAGGAGGATTGCAGGTTCACAGCCAGCCTCAGCTACTTAATGAGGCCTTCTGCCACTTAGTGAGACCCTGTTTCAAAATAAAGAATAAAAAAAAATAGGGCTGGGGGTGTAGCTCGGAGGTAGAATGTCCCTGGGTTCCATCCCCAGTTCCGAAAAAAATAAATCACTAGGGGGGAAAAATGGTAGGAAACAATTGGATCGGTAGTTCTCAACTGGAGGCAATTTTGTCCAGTGGGGGACAACATCTGGCAATGTCTGAAGACATTTTTGATTATCACCGTGGACAGGGCGCTATTGGCATCTAGTGAGTTGAGGCCAGTGTGCTGCTCAGCATCCTACTATGCAACCAAGTGTGGTGGTGCACACCTGTAATCCCAGCTACTCTGGAAGGCTAAGGCAGGAGGATGTGAATTCAAGGCCAGCCTGGGCAATTTAGCAAGACCCTGTCTCAAAACAAAATAAAAAGGGCTGGGATCTAGCTCAGTGGTAGACAGGCCCTGGGTTCAATCCCCAGCACTGCAAAAACAAAAACAAACAAAAAAACTACAGTGCACAGGACAGCCCCCCACAACAAAGAATCATCTGACCCAAAATGTCAATTAGTGCCAAGATGGAAAAATTCAGATTCAGATACAGAGTCTTGCTAGGTTGCTGAGAGTCTCGCTAAATTGCTGAGGCTGGTCTTGAACCGTTACCCTCCTGTTTCAGCCTCCTAAGTACTGGAATTACAAGTGTGCACCACCATACCTGGCTCACTTTTCTGACTCATGTGTGTGTGTGTGTGTGTGTGTGTGTGTGTGTGTGTGTTTTACTGGGGATGGAACCCAGAGGTGTTCTGCCTCCAAGGTATGCCCCCAGCCCTATTTTATTATTTATTTGCTTCTCTCTCTCTCTCTCTTTGGTACTAGGGATTGAACCCAGTGGCATTCTACCACTGAGCTACATCCCCAGCCCTATTTTTATCTTTATTTTGAA
>PVJS01037133.1:0-20086 GCA_004027185.1 Glis glis
TAAACACAAAATAACACAATATATAAACATATTGCAATCGTAATCTTATATGCTGGGAACAGACTGCCTAATTTCTGCATTTCTTTTTTTGTGGGCACTTTAATTAGCACTCGATTTATATTCCACCACAGGGCAGGAATTGTCCCCTTTGATGGTTGTTAATAGGTCTGGTTGTTATGATTTTTTTCCCTTAAAACATCCTGTTAATGGCCCTTTTTGAATCATAACCGATGTTTCATTTGCACCAAATCACACTGCAGGAGTAGATGTGGCGCAGAGGCCGGGACGAAGTCACATGATATTGAAGTCGAGATGAGATGAGGGACTCTGGGCTTACATGGCTGTGATTCCTGCCGAACCCTAAAATCCTGGCTCCTTGGATTAGCCTGGTGGTGCTCAGCAGACAGGATTCCTGGGGAGAAGTCTGCCGAGCCGATGGGGCAGGGCTCACGGTGGACATCTGTGCGAGACTGTGGATCAAGTTGTTCAGTTTAACAGGGAAGCACTCCAGGCTCTCTTTTATTTTCCTAGAGAAATGAAAAAACAAAAGACACAGAGTCATTAATAGTCCCCCGCATCCACTCGTTTCATCCATAATTTGTTTCCTCATGTTTACTCCGTGTGTGTGGGGGGGGGGGACCATATATGGTAATTTGGAACCAAACTATGAAACGTTATTTTCATAAACTTCAAGTTCACATCTGGAGTTGTTAGCAAATGTCCAAGAAGCTCTCGTGGTGAGGTAGAAAACTGTAATCTCAGCGTTGTGTTTTGACCTCTCTAAAGGTTTAGTTTGGTTGTGTTTTTTCATTTTTAAGGGATTGTGCTCTAAAGAATTCAATCCTTGTTTATAATTTTGAAAGATATTTACAGAAGTTCAGAAGTTAACCCAACAAAACAAATGTATGTTCAAAGAAGCTTCTCCTTCCTTCCCCCGACAGTTAAATGTCTTTGAAAATTATGGTTAGACTTTCATCATTTTTTTACTTTAATTTTATTTTGGTATATATCTGTGTTCCTCTCCCAATGATCTTAGAAAAAAAAGGTACCATACTATAATACTACATTTAATATACAAGTTTTTCATTCAGTGATTTTTTTTCTTGTTTGGTTTTGGTTGTTTTGTTGTTTTGGGTCTCTCTGCTTTTTAAAACTTTTTTGTATTTAAGAAGCTTTACATCCTAATGGTATAATGATATCTTTATATAGTATCTTTTATCCTGTCTTTTTTGGGGGTTATTTTCTATTTATTTCCTACTAAGAACAAGATTGAAAACAGCTAACTTATTTTATGTCTTCTGTTTCTTCTTCTCCAATATCTGATTTGCAGTGTTATCCTTTTAATCCCAGTTAGTACTATAAAACAAACATCATATTTATTCCACTTTTCCTTCATGCTTCCTATCTTCCATTCCCATCGTGTGTGTGTGTGTGTGTGTATGTATGTGTGTGTGTGTGTGTGTATGTGTGTGTGTTACTGGAGACTAAACCCACAGGCATTCTACCCTTGAGCTACACCCCCAACACTTTTTATTTTTAATTTTGAAACAGGGTCTCACAGTTCCTGAGGGGCTTGCTAAGTTGCTGAGCTGACCTTAAACTGGAGATCCTCCTGTCTCAGCCTCCCAAGCACTGGGATTACAGGTATGTACCACTATGCCCGGCTCCACTTCTATTTTTTTGTTGCTGTTGTTGTTTATTTATTTATTTATGTAACAGATTAACCAGGGGTGAGTCACGTGAGAGATGAGAGCTTAGCAGACAGAATGCAAGAAACTTCTTTATTGTGCTCCCGGGCAATGTCTGCTGAGCGGTAGGGGTCTCGGTCAGCAGAGTTGCGCCAGGAGAGGAAGGGAGGTCATTTTTATAGCAGGGTCTGGGGTCACGGGTCAGTGAGGCATCTTCTCCTGAGATGAGGCAGAACAAAGCAGGTCTTCTCGTGAGATTTGAAACTTGTTGCACTCGGGGTCTCCTGTCCCAGCTGCAGGAGCGAGGGGGAAGGGGAAGGGGAAGGGGACGGGGACCCGACCTAACAATTTATTTTTATTTTTTTAATTGGTGCATTGTAATCATACATCTTGATGGGTTTCAGGGTGGTAGAAGTATACACGCACACATCGGTCAATTAGCCCTCCCCCAATTCCATTTTTATAGAGCTATTCCATCTACATTGCGTAGCACGTGTCCTCTACACACTACAGCAGGCTCTTATAACCTTAACTTAGTCCTGCACGCTCTTCTAGTTCCTATGTCCTTGTCTCTTGAGTCATTTCGTTTATGTGAAGCTCCTTCTCTAGTTTCAGGAAGTGTTCAGAGAGAGACGATTCTGAATTCCTGTGTGCTGACAGTAGCTGTCCATGGGCCTTTATACTTCAAAGTCGGTTTGGCTGGATACGATATTCTTAGTTCACAGTTTTCTTTCTTGTGTGTGTGTGTGTGTGTGTGTGTGTGTGTGTGTGTGTGTGTGTGTTACTGGGGATTGGATCCAGGGGGCTTCTACCACTGAGTTACACCCCCAGCCAGTTTTATTTTTTATTTCTGAAGCAGGATCTCCCTAAATAATCACATGCTAGCCTCGAACCTGTGATCCTCTTGTCTCAGCCTCCAAAGTATTGGTATTACAGGCACACACACTGCTCTTGGTTCCCTTTTCTTTCCTTTTTTATGGTACTGGAGATTGAACCCAGGGGCATTCTACCTCCATTCTACACCCCCATCCCTGTTATTTTTATTATCATTTTGAAACAGGGTCTCACTAGGTTGATGAGAGTCACACTACTTGCTGAGGCTGTCCTCAAACCTGCATTTGTCCTGTCTCAGCCTCCCAAGTACTTGGATTTCAGGTGTACATCACCATGCCCAGGTGCATTTTCTTTTTTGAGTGACATAAAGATATTATTCTATTTTCTTCTGGAATAACGAATTACTACCTAAAACGCTGATGACATAGTAAACCTCTTCCACTTTCTAGTCTTTTTGTCTAGATATTTATAGGATATTTCCCTTTCTTCAATATCCAGTAGTTTTTCTAAACTATGTTTCACTGTTGGTTATTTTGGATAATTCTTCTGAATATATAAACTGCCCTTTCAATAAGTAATTTCAAGTCGTTTCATTTTTCTAGGACATATTCTTAATTCTAGTATTACTACTTATTAAAATACTAAATATAGTATTCATTTTGGATATAGTTTGGGTTTTCTCTTTTTAGTCTTCCTATTATATGTGTGCTGGATAGCCATTGCCTTTCTTCATTTAAAAAAAATTAGAAGTTCTCCCTTTTTACACCTTCTTTTTCTCTTCCACACATTACGTTTGTTGTATTTGTGTATGCTGTGCTCCTCCGAGTTTCTTCTGTTTCTGTCTTGTTCTCTTTTCCAGGGTTCGATTCCTTATTTCTGCGTCCTCCTATTTGTGGTCTGTGTTGTTTCTTCACATCTTCATCATTTTATTAATTTATTTCAGCTCAATTGAAATATAAGGATACGGTTTGTCCCTTTGGTGAGCATGTCTTTCAGGCAAACTTTCATAGTAGATAGGCATATTATTTGTATCTTATTTCTCTTTTTCTTGTTATAATTTTGCACGTCATTGAGCCCTGGTCTGTTTTGCTCGCTCATTTAATATGAAATTCGAATTCTTGGGTTTCAGGAAGCAATAGAGAATTGTCTGGGGCCTGAGGCCTCCTTTTCTGTAACTACCACACAATGATTTAAAAAATAATACATGGTTCCATATTTTCTGAGATATGCCTCTTGGGTTCCCTCCCCCCATTTTTTTCTGGACTTTGTTTTTTCTCTTTGCTCCTATTTCCTCTCATCCTCTCAGTTTGGATGATATTCTCAGCAGTTTCCCTTTGGTGTGACTTTGTCCTAGGATGGAGCTCCAGTTACCACCGAGAACTCCTAAGCTGCCCTAGTCCTGCCCTTCCCTGTGAATCCAAGTGTGAACGTCTCTTCCAATGCCAGCTGGCAGCTCAAACGGGCTGCTGCTTCCCAGTGAGGACCTCTGGCTTTTAGCTCTGTTCCCAGGCGGGGAGTGAGCTACCTTCCTTTTTGGTTTCTTCCACACGGCCGTTGACTGCACACAGCTCTTGTAACTGCTCATGGTTTACCTCCATCTATTTGGGCTTTAGGATTCCTGGGTGCCACTTGTTACTTAATTTTACTATAGATATTGTCCAAACTTTCGAATTTTGCTATCCTAGTTGATGTGACCATTTTATGGAGATTTAAGGCCATTACGATTTAACTCTATGACATATAACTCAAGCAACACAAAAAAGCACTTAAGTAATATGTGAAAGATTTTCTTTTTCTTTCCTCCATGAGAGGAGATTGCTCCTCCTAGGAATACCTACTGCAAGAATTTTGTGATTGTTCTTTTTGAGCTTTCTGTATACATTTGTGCAAATACCCAGACATGCAAACACACACACACACACACACACACACACACACACACACACACTGTATTTTACTGCATGTCAGGTGTTACTCAAATGTTAGGATATAGCAACGGACAGAACTGATAGAATTCTTTGCCTTTATAGAATTTATATAATGTGAAATTCAGATAATTAAATAGTGAGGTTAAAAATATAGGATTTGAGACAGTAATATGTGCTCTAGAGGAAAATAAACTAGGCAATGAAGAAAGGAAAGATGAGGGTAGGTAATGTCACGATTTTAAATTGGTGGATCAGGAACAATTTCACTGACAAGGTGAGTTGACGGATTTGACAAAGACCTTGATTTACCAAGAAAGTATGCTCTGGGAATTTCTGATGTAGCACATTCTAGACAGAAACAATAGATTCTAGTCCAGAAGCTCAGGGGTAGATGGATGATTAGAGTGTTTCACAGCAAAGAGCAGGAGTGCGGCTAACAGGATCAGGAGACCAAAGGGCAGGGTTTAAGTCCTGACGCGTCATGAAATGGACGTTCCTTTATTGCAAAGATGCTCTTTCTTTGCTGTCCAACTTTGTCCAACTGTTCTGTCCTCTTCGTCATGTTACAAGTGTCTACTTGTGTGTCTGTGTGTCAATAACACACTCCCTTAAATAGCGGAGGCTTTATAGTCTTACAATACAGAAGGACACATTCTTTTACCTTGCTCTACTTCCGGTGATTTCTCAATATTCTAGGCCCTTTGAACTCCCAAATATATTTTTGAACCAGGTTATCAAGTTCACTCATACATGAAACAAATGTATAAGGATTTTGAGTATCAACATCAGGATAGCATTGAGACCTCTAGCCCATGAATATCATATATTATTCTATTTAGTTAGATCTCTCTCTCTCTCCTTTCTCTTTCTCTTTCTTTCTTTCTTTCTTTCTTTCTTTCTTTCTTTCTTTCTCTTTCTCTTTCTTTCTTTCTTTCTTTCTTTCTTTCTTTCTTTCCTTCCTTCCTTCCTTCCTTCCTTCCTTCCTTCCTTCCTTCTCTCTCTCTCTCTCTCTCTCTCTCTTTCTTTTTCTTTTTTTCTTTGTGTACTGGGGATTGAACCCAGGGTCATTCTATCTCTGAGCTATACCCAGCCCTTTTGATTATTGTATTTTGAAACAGGGTCTTGCTAAGTTGTTGAGGCTGGCCTCGAACCTGTGATTCTCCTATCTCAGTCTCCCAAGTACTGGGATTACAGGTGTGTGCCATCACGCCTGGCTCTAATTAGTTAGATCTGATTTTGTATCTCTTCAGATGATTTAAAATTTTTTTTTCCTGTGGAAATAATCTGCAAATAACAAGGTTTTTTGTTGCCTTTTGTAATGCTAAGACCTACAGTTCAACGTTAAGTGGAAATTGTGATTTCCAGAATTTTTGGTTTATTCCTGATTGCAAAGAAAAATCTTTCCATGTTTGCCATTAGACATAATGCTTTCTGTAGGTTTTTAGCTATGTGTTAATGACATTCCTTTCTATTCCTAGAGAGTTTTTTCCAAGTAAATAATTCTAGATTTTACTAACCGCCTTTTCTGTCTCTATTGATGTGGCATAAGGTTTCTCCTTCAATTTTTAAATACTGAGTTTTGAATGTTTATCCTGTAATCATATATTTTACTGAACTTTTATCTCAAGTATTTGATAGTATTACATCTCTGAGATTGTTTTAATTATTACCTTATTTAATTGAAAAAAATGACTGTCACAAAGCTGAAACATAAAATTTTGCTATCAGTATAGAAAGCGTTATCTTTTTCTAATATTAATGGGAATGCTTATAATTTTTCACTTTTAAAAGTATGACATTTATCTAAATTTCCTTTTATTATGAGTTTTACTGAACATTTCTAAGAGGAATGAATGTTACTTGTGATCAAACATGGATTTTCAGGGTTGGTATCTACCAAACCTATCACGCACTCACTGCCTTCTTTACAGTGAATCTACCATGTTCTCAGTGTTAACAATGTAGTTCAATAATGTTTAATAATCTTTCCCTCAATTTTATAAAAATTTAGGCTCATTTATCTTTCTCTAGTCTCTGACTTTTTTGAATAAATTCCAGAAGTTCCCCTTATTATACATCAATCTAGGACAAAATTTGCTAAAAAAGTTAAAATATGGCTCTGAGCCCATTATTCATTTCTACAATATTCATTATTTCGAAAGACACTTTTTGGACTTATGAATTTATGTGTACACCGTACAGTACAAAACATGAATTTCTTTTCTCATCAGCACATTAAAGACAGGAAAATAATAGTCATAGTAGGAGTACAGTACTAATCATGATTTATGGAAGCCCTACCATTCATCGATCCCAAACATTTACTGAACATATTTTATATGTTGGAGTGGAAAGTTCTAGGGTGGTAAAATGTGTTCACATCTCACGAAGCTCTATGAGTCATAAATCTTAAATTTTGGTGTGTTCGCCCTCTCAACAGCTCAACTATGTCCACACTTTATTCTTACACTGCCCAACAGTTAAGCTGTTGAAAACTCAAGCACCCTGGTTTGGGGGCCGACTTTCACCCACATCGATCTCTTTCTTATTCCTCAGGTGTCAGATTTAAAAGGCCCGACAAAGCTGCATTGTTAAATATCACTTGGCTTGGAACTGGTGCCCTGAATGCAGCAGGTTTTGACTTCTATGAGGGTACCTGATTTATCCAGGTAATAGCTCCCCAAGTTAGGTTGTGTAATGGCTGCCTTAGCAAGATTGTATGGAGTATTCTTAATATTACAAGTCCAAACCAGCAGCAGGAAGGATCCCAGTTTCCTACGGGAAACCTGCAGGCAGTCTTGATAAAACCTTTCAGTCTCCCTACTAGGCATTGATCTCCGTGCTGGGACACAGGATTGAAGGAGAGAAGTCAGAGCTTTGCCTTCCGGAAGTAGATAGGCTTTGCGAGGGTCTGCACTGAAAGACTCATGATAACCTTTTCATCCTTAGAGAAAAGGAGTAAAATTGTTTCGTGCTACAGATAAGAAAAATCCAAGAGGGGTTAAGTCCGTGCCCACGATGACATCACCTGCGAAGTAGCAAGTGAGGAATTCTATTCATGTTTATCTGATTTCAAAGCCTTTGCTCTCATGGTGGATTTTCTAGAGTGAACAATCTTTCAATTATTTTCTTAATGAGAAAAATAATCCAATAGATTTAGCATGGAATTCCCAGGTGGAACAAAGGCACGAAGACAATGAGTCTTTAAGTTTTACATAGGAATAATGCTTGGGCTGAAAAAAAAAAGCAAGATATTCCTAGCTTCTAGGTAACATCCTCTCTCTCTCTCTATCTCTCTCCCTCTCTCTCTCCTCCTCCTCCTCCTTCTTCCTCTCTCTCTCTCTCTCTCTCTCTCTCTCTCTCTCCTTTCTCCTGTTTTACAGTTCAGAGCTTGGCTGAAAACAACAAACTGAAAGGTCTTTTTGATATTTTCCAAGTTGAGGTTTCAAGTCTTCAGAATTAATTCATGCTACAAAGTCAGCGAGTCTAAAGTAAATGTCACCACAAGACCTTACATGCTACAAACAAGAATTCCAGGCTCCAGGGCCCCCACCATGAAGGGGTCGCTCTTGCACTTCCGTATGGGGTCACCTTGCAAAAATGGGCCAAGTCAGAGCAAATGGGGCGAAGGAACCAGGGAAGAGCTGATGGCCTTGTCTCATCATCTACCAAACAACGTGCCCGGGAAACGCTGCACCGGGCTTCCATCCCACCGTGAGAGCCAGCTTATTTTATGGATGAGAGCAAAATGAAATCCCATGCAAAACAGGAAAATAAATCTTGACATGCAGCCATGCAGGAAAATCGATAGCGATAAGTGGAGCTGTAATTAAAGTTATAAAAATCTTGATGAAAAATATATTTCAGAATCGTATATTATTTTAGTCTCGTTGCTGGTTAGTCCTGGAATACATCTATTGTAGGCAACGTACAGGTTCAGGAATACTGGTGCAGATTAACCGGTGCTCAGAGCTGCTGTGCAGATAGCAGCTACTGCAAACCAGCACCATTTGGATCATCCGTCTTTTTTAACTAATGATTTTTGGCACCCTGGGTAGGTACTTTATGCTTTTCAAATGCTTTTAACCTTTAGACTGATCATATCCCAAAGAGTTCAAAATATCTTTTTTTTATTATTACTTAAGAGAGAAGGTGGATCCCAACTTGGTATTTAGGCAAATTGTCAGTGTAACTTTTATAATTCAAAACCAGAGATTCTCCTATTTCAGAAATTTAGAACAACAACCAAGCTATCAAATATCATGAGAATGACTGGCCATGCCAGTTGGGAAGTACATACTGTAAAAGCTGGTATACCTGTGGGTTAAAAAATAAGAGCTTACGCCCGGCGTGATGACGCATGCACTTGTGAGGATGAGTCAGGAGGATTGCAGGTTCGAGGACAGCCTCAGCAAATGGTGAGATTCTCATTAACCAAGCAAGACCCTGTTTCAAAAAAATTAAATAAAATAGGGCTTGGGGGTGTAGCTCAAAGCTAGAATGCTGTTGGGTTCAATCCCCAGTTACACACACACACACACATACACACACACACACACACACACACGGAGCTTTAAAGTCAATATAGTTCAGATTACTTATTATAATTAAGTTAAACAGAATAAGAGTCTTTTATAATTACAGGAGAATTTCCACTTGTTTCAATTTGCTTTTCTCTGAATCTGCTCTCCAAATTTAGGGAAAGTTGAACGCCTTGATTTTTAACTCCTCTAGTTTCTGGTGTGTGTTTGTGTGTGTGTGTGGGGGGTGTGTGTGTGTTTTATCTCTATAGGCATCAATGGTTAAGCTAAGGCAAAGGAAACATTGACCCTTATTTGCAGAAGCACAATAGCTCACGAGAGGACAATTTGCAAATTACTAAAAGACAGAAAGAAAATGTAGTGATAAAAGAGCCCAGGGATCTGTACCTCTATCCCACGATCTTTTTCTCGGTTTTGAGGAGAAACCGGATATAAAGCCGTTGAACTGTGTTTGGATACTTTGGAGCACGGTCTTGTTTCACTCTACAGCTATAAGAGATGAATAGGAAGCACCAGGATTTCTGGCACTTTGCAGAGCCTGGTGGCTCAGGGACTCTGGCTCCCGCACCTCTGATGTGGACTCCAGGCGCTCTCTCTTCAGACGTCCTTATGTCTTCAGTGTGGTGCTCCTTGGAGCCTATGAGCCTGTTCTGCCCAGGGACGCCTCCTTGACCGCTCCCTCCAAAGTGCAAAGTTCAGAGAAGCAGCGCACGCTGTGTTTTGTGGATAGGTGACCCACCACAGGACTAACAGAATTCATGACGCCTTTGTGGGCAGGACCCGGTCCCATACAGGCAAGTCAACGAGACTGCCTCTCCCTGGAACTTGACACTAGGGAGCACTGGACAATGAGCAGGGACAAGTGACAAAGATGTGCAGAGACATGCAGAGCAGGTCTGTGAATCCACTAGAAACCAGCCAGGTGCAGTTGGTTCCTGGGGTATGGCAGGTTACAGTCTGACCACACCTAGGTCCTTTAGCCTATGAATACCAGATACAGTCTTTGGGCCTTGCTATGAAAACACACGAATGCAAATAGTTTTCTTTAAAATTGGGCTTTTAGCTGGACGTGGTGGCACACGCTTGTCATCCCAGTACTTTGGGAGGCTGAGACCTGAGGATCCGGGTTCGCGGCCAGCCTCAGCTACTTAGTGAGGCCCTCCGCAACTTAGCGAGACCCTGTTTCAAAATAAAGAATAAAAAATAGGGCTGGGGGTGTAGCTCAGAGGTAGAATGTCCCTGGGTTCAATCCCCAGTACTGCAAAAAATGAAATAAATAAAGAAAAAATAATAAGATTGGGCTTTTGCTTTGCTTCATGCTGGCTTCAGTTCTGGCCAAAGAGCAGCAGATCTAATACTGACTGAAGGAGGGAGGGAATCTGTGTGGCGGCCCCATGGCTGTCGGGAATACACGGGAGATTCCCCTTTCACTTTTGGAGAGGGGAATGGATGAAGAAAACACTCTCTGCACGTGGAAGGAAAGTGGGCAGCGGGGCCGACGCTCATCACTCCAGTCTGGTCTGTAAAGTAGGTTATCTGTTTCTAAGGACAGGTAACCTGAAGTTTGAGAGTGACTGAAATTTCTGAAATAACCCGTTTGGGCAGCATTTTAATGGATGGTTTCCTTTGCTGCCTGGCAGTGGGTTCCGCAGAGATATTCTCTGGGAGGATCAATTTGTAGCGGAGTGAGTCATGATATTTTCTTGATTCTATTTAGCAGTGCTCAGCGGTAAGGGGAGAAGGAGACAGTAAGGGAAGCAGAGAGAGACGTTGGCAATGATATAAAAGACCTTTGTGGCCAGCAAACAAATGTTATTTTCATTTTCCATCTAAATGCAATTAATGAATATATTCATTATATATATTCATATACATATATATTCATTATATATATGAATGGATGGAACCTGGAGGAATTCTATAGCTGAGCTACACCCCCAGCCTTTTTAAAAATTTTTTTAAAATAGGGTCTCACTAGATTGCTGAGGGTCTTGCTATATTGTTGAGGCTCATTTTGTACATGCAATCCTCCTGTCTCAGCCTCCCAAGTACTGGGATTACAGGCATGTGCTACCACACCTGGCTCATAATATAATTTTTAATGCCTCACAATGTGCTGCAGCCTCTAAAACTCTACTGATGCGCTCTTGACCCAGAATACAGATGCCCAACCATCCTGCATTGTTCATCATACTCAGAGAGACAGGAAAAGCCCTTTCTTTCTCTTAAGCCTCAGGATTGAGAGAGGCGTCCTGTTAATGCTAAATTGAAGTAAGGACTAGGGCCTTAGATGGCCACACATGCTGACTCAGTTGGCTTAGTCCTCACCCAAGACCCCTATCTCTGAACTTGGTTGTTGTAAGGGATGGATTTTCTTGTCTTATTTTTTTGTAACTTATTAGGTATATCAGAATAAATGGTGGTATAAAATAATTTTAGCCTCTTAGAAAAGAATAAAGAAAAGAGAGTAAAGAGACTCTATAAAGAAAATATAGAGCCTCTGTATCTGTCAATATCATCATCTACCTATCTACCTATCTATTATCTATCTACCTATCTATCATCTATCTAATCTATCATCTATCTGTCATCTACCTATCATCTATCATCTATCTATTTATCTATCATCTATCTACCTATCTATCATCTATCATCTACCTATCATCTATTGTCTCTCAATCTATCATCTATCTATCGATCTATTATCTATATCATTTATCTATCATCTATCTATCATATACCTATTATATATCTACTTACCTACCTATCATCTATCTATCTATCATCTATCTAACTATCTATCTATCATCATCATCATCATCATTATCTATCATCATCATGTCTATCTATCTATATCTATCTATCTGTCATCTATCTGACTTAATGACACTCAATGAAGCACTGAGACTATCACAGATCTTCTTTTCATCTTGGAGAATTATGTGTGATGATGTCTGCATTTCAAATGTCTCCTTCTTGAAACCCAAGTGATATCAGAGAGCAAAGCTAGAGAAAGCCATAATATTTACACAGAAAAGTCCAGTCGAACTTTATATATCTGTGTCTTCTACATTCATGGATTCAATCATGGGTCAAAAATACTTGAAAAAATGCATCTATAATGAACATGTAAAAACTTTTATTTCCTTATGATTATTTCCTTGTTCCTAAACAATACAGTATGTGTTATGGTTACATATACAGTGTCCCCTAAAGAGCTCATGTATTAAAGTTGGTATCATTAAATCATGAGGGGTGTAATCTCATCAGTGGATAAATCTGTTGTAATGGATTTACTGGGTGGTAAACTAGGCAGGTGGGGTATGGCTGGAGGAGGTGTGTCCCTTGGTGTGTGGCTGTAGGGACTGTGCTTGTGTCCCTGAATCCCCTTGCTTGCTCTCTCTTGCTCCCAGCCTCCATGATGTGAGAGCAGAACCTTGCTCTCTCCCTGTCTCTGCTTCTGTACCATGCCCTGAGCTCTGCAGACCTGGCCTGACATAGACTGCACATTTGAAATCTATCTCTACAACTGCGAGCAAATAGGTCTTCCTTCCTCTAAGTTGTGTGGTCAGTTGTTTTGGATAACAACAGTGAGAATGCTGACTGACCTAATATGTCAACTATTTACATAGCATTTACATTATTTAAAGTATTTTCAGTAGTCTAGGTATGAATTAAAGCATACTGAAGAATGCACTTAAATGATATGCACACACTATGCATTTTATAGGAGCGAGAGACTTGAGCATCAATGAATTTGAGTATCTCTGGGGAGTCATGGAACAAATCTACCACAGATATCCAGAAACAACTGTAAGCAAGTACACATAACTTTTAACATTTATTTGAATCATGGGTATGGTGTCAAAGTTGCATTATAGTTTATAACTAACTTAGCTATTTTTGTAAATTCACTCTATCAGTGAGGAATTCACAAAATAAATATTGTATAGTTTCCTTAAAATTTGTTAAACCAATAAAAATATTTTAAACAAATTTATATACAAATAATAGATTGTAGGGAGCTTTTCAAAGGGTAAAGAATCACAGGCACAAACAATGGTGGTTTCTTGACCCTCTTTAGAAAGTTCTTCACTAGGTCCTTAGCACTTGATATATGTATGTATGTGCACACACACATATATGTAAGAGTTTAACTAGATCTACCTGTTTAGATATATACATACATACACTTTTTTTTGGTACTGGAGATTGAACCTAGGGGCATTCTATTTCTGAGCTATACCCCCAGCCCTATTTTATTTTATTTTTTAATTTTGAAACAGGGTCTTACTAAGTTGTTGCATGCCTCACTATGTTGCTTAGGCTGGTCTCGAACCTCATCTTACTAAGTTGCTGAGGCTGGTCTCAAAGTGTGTGTGTGTGTGTGTGTGTGTGTGTGTGTGTGTGTGTATATCTCTGCACACACACACACACACACACACACACACACACACTGACCAAAAGACTTAAGAGAATTGAATAGACAAACTAAATATATATTAAATCATATCTAAAATATCTAAAAATAAAGGTATGTAATTTAGAGATTAGATATAATTAGGTTAGATATAATAAATTAGATAGAGATAAAATATACTACTGAGACAGGCTTAGAGGATTAAGGGAGAGGAAATTTCATGGGCGATTTCTCTGAGAAGGAAAAAAAGAGAGAGACTCAAGGTATGGGGGAATGTGATTCAGGCATGGTGGTGCATGCTTGTAATCCCAGTACTTGGGAGACTGAGACAGGAGGATCGCAGGTTGGAGGACAGCCTCAGCAAATAATGAGACTCTCATCAACCTAGCAAGACCCTGTTTCAAAATAAAAATAAAATAGGGCTTGGGATGTAGCTCAGAGGTAGAATGCCTCTGGGTTCAATCCCCAGGTACTATACACACACACATACACACACACACACACACACAAAAATATGGGGGAATGTGCCAAAAAGTAGGAAAAGGCCGGTGACTGCAGGAGTCACTAGCCAGGTCATCCTGCAAGGTGCCCAAACACCCAGGGAACTCCTGGTGGTGCCGCAGGGATAACAGTTCTGGGAAGGGACTCTGTCCTCTGCTGAGGCAAGCTTGGGGTATTCATGAAAAGAAGACTAGCAACTGGGAAGGGGTGAAGGACATATCTTACTCAAACTGTAGCCAAAGTGGGCTCTAAAAAAACCTTGAAAAACTTGTGGTCTGGATCATGAAGCAGCGATTTTGAGAGCCTGCCCGTGGACAGGTGACTTTGAGCATATCGACTAGTCATGGAGACTTCACACTCTGGAGTAAGACCCCTAGATCTGAGTCGTGGCTCTGGCTCCTGCAGGATATGTCCTATGCCAACTTTTTTAACTTCTCTGGGGTCTCAATTGACTACCCTAAAATGTAGATAAAATATTATTATCTCATAGTTTTGTTATGACAAATACATTACCTATGAAAAGCACTTAGAACCGGGCCTGCTATCTAAGAAAACTACATTAGATTTTTAGCTATTATTGTATGTCTTTATATACTAAGAGTTGGATGTTTGATTGTATTTTCAGTTAAATGGGGCTGGTTTCACATTCAAATATTCTTAGATGTGGGGAAATAGGAAAATATTCTCTTCTTTACTTGGGAAAAATTGATGTACTGACCAATATATCAATTACAGTGATATTCAGGACAGCATGAAGTTCAGTAATAAATTAAGTATAACAGCTGGGTGTGGTGGTGCACACCTGTAATCCCAGTACTCGGGAGGCTGAGACAAGAGGATCGCAGGTTCGAGGACAGCCCCAGCAACTTAGTGAGGCTGTCATCAACTTAGCGAGACCCTGTTTCCAAATAAATAAAATAGGACTGGAGGTGTAGCCTGGAGGTAGAAGGCCCCTGGGTTCAATCCCCAGTACCACACACAAAAAAGTATAGCACAAAAAATGACATATTCTGTAGAACTATGGATGTAACTAAGATCAGTGGGTACTGGGCTAACCAGATGTTTCATGGATTGGAGTACTAGTTATCTCAAGTATCATGGGTGGATAGGATTGAAAGTTAGATCAGATCCCCCTGTACCCTAGATATTTTGTGATTCTATATGTAAGTTCAATAGACAAAGCAGGAATGAATGTACACTAAGAAGATGGTCTTCCAGAAAAGGATTGATTTGAAAATAATGGAGAGGGAGGAGATAAACCTTGACAAAGACCATCAGATTGTAGCAGGCCTAGAAAGCCAGAGGTAGGAAACGGCAGGTCAAGGGGCATTATTAATCAGAGGAACGATGAGTCCTAGTTCACATAACCCAAAACCTTGTAAATCTGCAGTGGAGAAGGAGCCCTCTCTCCTAACACGCTCTGCACAGTGTTGTAGAAGGAGGTGGAGTTAGCAGAACATGGTGCACCACATCTGCGGGTGTGGCCAGCCCAGCAGAGGTGAGCCAGCGGGATGACGAGGTCCAGCACCCCGCCATGCGGTGCTGGCGTAGACCCACTGCCCACATTTGCTCACATTCTCTCGAATGGGAAGGGGAGATGAGCCACCCTAGGCAAACTCTCCCGTATCCAAGATGAATCTCTTTACGGACCTGGGTGTATGAGATAAAGCAGAGAGAGAGAGAGAAGGCATGGGATTTGAACAGATAAAGCCTGTTTACATTTCTCCATTGGCCAGGGCGTGGAAAAGCGTTTTTTGTACATTAATATGTAGCTTTTCCTGTTTTTTAAGTGCTAGGAGAAACTATTAGTAAATGGCAGTACTATAATTGTCTCAATAATAACACATCTCAAAAATAGGCCCTGCAGCCCAGCATGTTTCCTTACTTGAACTTTTCTGGACTTCTCCCTGTGACTTGTTAGTAGAAGAAGATGTTTCTTCCATAGGTAACTATAATATTAAAAAGCAATTCATATTTTCAGTTTTGTTAGTAGAAGGAGATGTTTCTTCCATAGATAACTATAGTATTAAAAAGCATTTTTTTCAAGACCATAAAAAACCTGCCATATTCCCCTAATGAATCTTAAATGGTAGAATTTTTTTTATAATTATTTTTTGCAGTCCTGGGAGTTAAACCAGGGAAGCTCTACCACTGAGCTGCATTCCCAGCCCTTTTTATCTTTTATTTTGACACAGAGACTTCTTAAAAGGCCCAGATTGGCCTTGAACTTGCAATTCTCTTGTCTTACTCTCTGGAGTAGCTGGGATCATAGGCAGGCACCAGCCACCACACTGGGCTCTCATGGTAGAATCAAAACAAGGACAACAACCACAACCAACCAAATAAACTAGGTAACAGGAAGATTTTCACCAGGGCTCCGCCTGGAGTTCCTTAGTCAGATCATATAGTTTCCAATATTTACTACTAGAAAAACCCTGGATCAGAGAAATCAGAAGACTGGATTGCCATCTATTTCTTTTTCTTGCATCTTCTGTTAATTATGGGCAAGACCCTTAGTTCTCTGGATCTCAGTTTTATTATTTGGATGTTTATTGTTAAGATACGTAGAGTAGAAGAGCTCTCCCGGCTTTAATAGTCTGTGATTCGATTATATTCTATCTACTCATCCACAAGGGCATGAAGTTCCCGAAACAGAAATCTCTGAGACAAGCGAAATTCTCCAAGTGTGTAGGACATCCCCAAGAAACCTCACTATCTCCTTGGAAAGAGGAGAGATGCCTTACTATGGGACCTGGAAGGGAGAGAGGAAAAGTAAAATCTTGACGAGCTTTTAAGATAATTATTGTTTTCTTCTAAAGCATGCGTTCCACTAAAAAGAATAGAATCTGTGTTTATAGATGTATGGTTGAAAATACTAGAATGATTAAAAATCAGACAAAGAAGATTCACTATTAAGAGGTTATAGGAGAAAAAGAATGCTGTTTTTCTCTACTTCAACTGTTTATTAGGATAATTAGAGCTGACATTTATCAAATACCTGAAATAGGCCAGGAATTATGCTATCTATTCAAAAAGCAAAGTTCAAACGGATCTTATATTATAGAATGCACTGTTCTTTGGACAACGCTTTGGGGTCTAATTGATATTCACTGTATTCTGCCTAGACTCTTTCGTTAATGTATACTAGTGTTTCCCCAGACTTGCTTAATAAAAAATAGATTAGCCGGGCGTGGCAGCGCACGCTTGTAATCCCAGTACTTGGGAGGCTGAGACTAGAGAATCCAGGTTCGCGGCCAGCCTCAGCTACTTAGTGAGGCCCTCCGCAACTTAGTGAGACCCTGTTTCAAATAAAGAATAAAAAAGAGGGCTGGGGGTGGAGCTCAGAGGTAGAATGCCCCTGGGTTCAATCCCCAGTACCGCAAAAAAAAAGAAAAACATTAAAAATAGAAGATCTATTTCGGTCTTTGACCGAATATTCCAACATTTGTATTGTCCTACAGATGAAAGCAGTGAATCCTTTTCTCATCCTAAATAGTTTTTTCCAAATTGTTTTCCTGGACATAGTTCAAGTAGAACAAGCAATTTATTTATGTCAGTCCTTGCTCTTTTCAATGACCTCTTATTGAGCAATCTGCTAGATGAAGGGGCTGGTTAGCAAGCAATTGCACGCTGCAGAAACACTGACCACTGCCTTCTGCTAGGCATGCATACTGCTCGGTTCCCATCCTTTAGAAAGGAGGACAGGAGCTGGTTCTAGAAATGACAGCTTCCTATAAATGACTGGCCAACCTGAGGTCACGTGGCAAGAGACGCATGTTCATACACATGCACACAAGCACACCAGCACGCCAGCACACACACACACACACACACACACACACACACATACACACACACACACACACACACACACACACTCACAGCTCATCTTACTTGGTAAAATGACTCGTTGCCTCCAGATCTGTGTCTTGTGGACGGAGATTATTATACACATATTTTAGGTCCTCGATTCCGCTTAGCTCAGGCAATCCCGCAGGAAGCATCTTCGTAACAACATCAAATCCCCCAAACAAGACAAAACAAACAAATGAACAACGACAAAAGAATAAAAACAGAGTAAATACAGATACAACCAGACTTACTTGGTTAATTCTACTGAGAGAGACACACACATACACACTTGAGTTTGCATATAATTCCTTTCATTTCGTACATGTGAATGAGTATCAGCTCATGACTTTTAGAGGTAGAAGCAGCAACAATAATAAAAATAACCATTGTAATTGGCAAAGCGCTTGTAGATTAAAAATTCAATTTTATTTCCATTAAAAACCAGTGAAGTAATCCTGAAAATATTATTATCCTCATATCAGAATTTCTAGACCCATTTAAAATCTGACTAGTCTTAAGAAAGTTCCTCAACCATTGTCAACCTCTATTTTCTCCATTCTAAAGTACGCATAAAAATACCAACATGTTCTGGGAGACCCAAATGGCTAATGAATGAGAAATACCTCCATAGATTACAAAATATTACACAAAACTTACATAATAATATCCATTTCAAAGAAGACAAACTTAATCTCTACAAGTGACGTGTCCAGGTCAAATGATGTGTAGGAACAGAGTCTAAAGCTCCCCTCTGTAGTTCCTAATCCTATATTCTTTCATAACTCCATGACTCACACCGTAAGATCACAATTTTCCCTAGTTAAATAGTGACTGTATTTACTAAAGATTATTAAAGCAATGAAATAATTAAGGATAAAACTGTGCAGGTATTTTTCTGCTAATCTTTAGAAAGATCCTTTGCTTATATTACACTGTGAACTGAAAGGATAATATTCTCTTTAGTCATAGACAAAATTCTTGGAGAAAATAAAGTAGGTCTTTTTGGAGAAAAAAAAAATGAACTTCTCCAGGAAGAAGAAACATGTTTTTAGTACTTCTATGACTAAGATGATAAATCATTTCCTGCTCTGGAGTGGAGACGGTCTTACAGTGAGAAGTTAATCCTGACCGTCAAGGATAAAGTGATGAATATGCGTTGGTAGAGGATGGCTGAAGATGTAAATTGATTTGATGAAGTACAAATGAGAAAAGAAAATGGTTTTGGAACTATTCTCTTTTCTCAGCGTCCCCACCCAGGCTGAGGACACAGCACCTATTGATATACAGAGGAGACCAAGATGTCCTCAGTAGGTTCAGAGACAGGAATACAGGAGGCCTTTCGGGAAGAGAAAGTATCACATGTCTGAGTACTAAGAGATGGCAATAAAAGAGTGAACGGGACAGGGACCTTTAGCAGTGTTCAAGATTGTATACCATACCCGAAGGGAAGAGACAGCTCTTCAAATATTTGAGCATGTGAGTAAGAAAACTGACTGGTGTTTTAGAAAGATCGTCATCGTTAATGGATACAAGATGGAGTAGAGGCGGCCAGCGAAGAGTGTGGATTAGGAGTTGTTTGGAATGGAGACATCCCTGGATTTTAAATGTATGTAGGAAGTAGAATCAAGAAAACTGAGTGATTGATTGGCTATATGGGGAGAGATGAAAGGATTCCAAAGCTCACAGCTGTAAATACAGATGTGGGAGTCATTAGCACATGACGATAGCTGAAGTAAGGAAGTGGACCAGCCAGTCCTGGAGACCTGCCGACTATCTTTCCACCGGCATCTCAGATTCCCGACATCTAAGTCTTTTATTCTTTAGTACTGGGGATTGAATCCAGGGGCATTCTACCTCCAAGAGATACACACCCAGCCCTTTTGAATTTTTATTTTGAAATGGGGTCTAAGTTGCTGAGGTTGGCCTTGAACTTGTGATCCTCCTGTCTCAGTCTCCCATGGACTGGGATTACAGGTGTGTGTCACCACACCCAGCACCCCAGCTACATTTGAGCCAGTTCTCTTCTCCTATAAACCTTTCTTCCTTTCACATCTCCACTCACATTGCCACCTTCGTCCAACTACCGCAAACTCAGCTTCTTTGATTCCCTCTTTCCCCTGATTTCCATCGTCAATGTCTTAATTCTATTTAAATTTTTTCTTTTTTTTTTTTTGCGGTACCGGGGTTGAACCCAGGGGCGTTCTACCTCCGCGCTACACCCCCGGCCCTATTTTTTATACTTTCTTTTGAAACCGGGTCTCACGAAGTTGCGGAGGGCCTCACTAAGGAGAGAGAGAGAGAGAGAGAGAGAGAGAGAGAGAG
>PVJS01037134.1:0-20085 GCA_004027185.1 Glis glis
TCCTCTCCTCTCCTCTCCTCTCCTCTCCTCTCCTCTCCTTTTCCCTTAGAACAAAACTGGTCATGAACATGGATTATATTCCCTACTACTTATTTCTCCCCTCTCTGTCTTTGTTGAACTCACGTCAACAGAATTCCATCTCTACCAGGCTCCTTAAAACAATCTCTTCAAGGTCATCAATGACTTCCACATTGTTAAATCCAATACTCAAATCTCAGATCTCTTCTTACACAGCCTGTGGACAGCATTTAAGAGTTGACTATCTCAGATATAGAAGCAGAGACTCCAGTGGAGTGATGGAGGGGATTAAGGGGAAGGAGGAGGGGGAATAGAAACATAAAGAAGGTAACAGTTGAAACAATGCTATGTTTACCAATGTCAAACTCAAAGGCATGTATGGGGAAGAGAAGGGAGTTGGCTGGAATATGGAGGGAAATGCTCCAAGTGTTGTGTGCACATATAATCCTATCAATCTGTACATCAGTAGGATGTATAATTACAATGCACCAATACACCGTCATAGTAGCACAAAACAGACTATGACAGGCTCCTTGGATGTTTCTTCCTTACCTTCACAAACAGTGTTTCTTCAGTGGTCATTCTGCTCTACACTCTTCATTCTCTGTCTCCATGGCCCTGGTAGTCACTTCTAGTTGCACACCGTTGAACACCATCCCCTCACTGATGAATTTCAAGTGGATTGCCCAGCCTCAACTTGTTCTCAGGACTCTAGGCTTGTGGAGGCCATTTCTCCCTGGCATCGCCATATAGATTCATAACTGGCATTTCAAGCTAACATGGTAAAAACATGAACTACTGACCTGTCCTTTCCTGAATGAAAAATAAGTTCCTTCTGCACCCTTCCCCACACTGAGAACAACCTTATTCATCCACTTATTCAGACAAACCCTTGGGATTGTTCATGACTCCACCCTTTTTCTCCCTCACCCACATGCACTCCAACAGCATATTTGTGGTTTCTCCTCTCAAAATCAAACAGAACTTTCACCATACTCTTCCACTAGATGATGCCAGACCATTTACCAGCATGGTACACATCCACTAGCAATGTGTTCCACACTCCCAGAATATTCGGTATTGTCATTCTCTAGTGGTAGACATGCAGTGACATTTTATTTTCATTTGATTTACATTTCCTTGATTGGTAATGAACCTTTACACATTTTTAGATTAACCATTTGGATATCTTCTTTTGCGGCATTCTCGTTTAAACTTCTCACATGCATTTCAATAGTGTTTATTATTTTTATTGATTTGAAGAGATTTTTATATAATCTAGACAAGAAACATGTCAGTTACCTGAGTTGTAAATCGCATCTCAGTGGCTTTATATTTTTTTCTCCTAATTTCTCTTAATTATGTCTTTCAATAAAGAAAAGTTTTCCCTTTTAGTAGTCAAATTTACAAGTCTTTTATTTTGGGTCATTGGTTTTAGATTCCCTTAATTATTTTTCCCTACACCAATGTCATGGAGATATTCTCCTATAGGATCTTCTTAAAGGTTTTTCTTTTATATGTAGATATATAATCTGGCATGATTTGATTTTGTATGTACCTTGACAAAGGAACCAAGTTGTTTTTTCTCCTACACAGATACCTAATAATCCCTATAAAATATATTCCCCACTGGTGTACAGAATCACCTCTAAAACAAATTGAATTTCCATATAAGATAGGTGTCACTCCCCATTGGGCAGTTTCTTTCCTTTTACTAAAGTAGATTGAAAGGCCGTACTGAAGCAGATGAAAAACCCAGAATCATAAAGGGAAATATAGAGAAATTTGATTTGATATTATTAAATAGATAATTTCTTAATATCTTGGCCTAATATAATATTTAAAGAAAAGTCAACATAAAAATAACTAACTGAAGCAGGTATGCGTGCCATCCATGTGGCTTTTTTCATAGAAAGTCTTTATTAAGACACAAAGTCAATAATAAAAAATATAGAAATTCAAACTGGAAGAAAAAGTTATGTTATCTTTAAAATGCAGAAAGGGAGAGGGCATCCTCTCCTCTGGAATATCTGGTAAAATTAATCTCCAAATATAAGATTAGCCTAAATATAAAAATAGTTTTAGTAAAACAAATAGTGAGAAAATTGGTTGTCAATAGGTCTCTATCTCAAAACACATTAAAGAGGGTTCTTAGGACTGTGCAAAAATGATACTGGATAAAAACTCAGCTCTACAGAAAGGAAGGGAAAACACTATAAATTGTCAGTGTAATATAGCTAAAAGTATTTTTCTCACACACATATGTGTTTGTGGTGTGTGTGTGTGTGTGTGTGTGTGTGTGTGTGTGTGAATATTTCTATCCATCAGCCTGAAAATAATAAACAACGCGATGGGAAAATCAATAAAGGAAAATAGGGGTGCAGAGTTCATCAGGAAATCAATGAAAATGGTGCATGAACAGATAAATATATTTTCCTCATAATTAAAAATAAAACTTGCTTGGCATGGTGGCATATGCCTGAAATCCCAGTACTTGGGAGAACGCTGAGACAGGAGGATCACAGGTTCTAGGCCAGCCTCAGCAACTTAGCAAGAGCCTTAGTATTTTAGTGAGACCCTGTTTCAAAATAAAAAAGGGTTGGGGGTGTAGCTCAGAGTTAGAGTGCCCCTGGGTTCTATCCCTGGTACCAAATAAACAAATAAAAATAAATCTTAGAACAATGAGGGACATTTTTCATCCTATCAGAATAAGAAAGTTATTTATATGCTGGAGTATTCTGTTACTGAAGATGGATGGAAATAGACTCTTTCATATTCTATTGGTAAGAATAGAAATATGATATCTTCCAAAATGCATGTTTGAATTGGCCTCACTACTTCACTTATGTGTGCGTGCGCACACACACACACACACACACACACACTTAATTTATTCTCTTCACATCCTAGGAAGACAGCACTTGTTATCCCATATTACTTATGAGGAAAGAAAAAAATATATAGATGAAGTAACTTGCCAAAGATAAAAACTAGTAAAACAAACAAACAAATCAAGCTGCAATTTTATCCAAGTCTGACCCCAGACTCCAGGCTGCTAACTGAATTTTATTCCCATTCTATGAATGTATGAGGTTATAGTTTTTTTTTGTTTTTGTTTTTTTTTTTTTTTTTTGCGGTACCGGGGATTGAACCCAGGGGCTTTCTACCTCCGCGCTACACCTCCGGCCCTATTTTTTTATGCTTTATTTTGAAACCGGGTCTCACGAAGTTGCGGGGGGCCTCACTAGGTAGAGAGACAGAGGGAGAGAGAGAGAAAGAGAGAGAGAGAGAGCTGAGGCTGGCCGCGAACCCGGATCCTCCGATTTCCGCCTCCCAAAGTACTGGGATTACAAGCATGCACCACCACGCCCGGCTGAGGTTGGAGTTTTATAAACACAGTATTAGATATAACATAAATACATCATCTTAAAGCACATTCATGCAATTGCGAATGAAAGAATTATTGAGCAAAGAATGCTGCAAATCTGCAGGTGCTGATTAAAGGAATGTAAGAACTTGGTGGGACTTGATTAATTTTGTGGTGCATCCTGGAAATCTAGCATCAAAGGCCAGTTTACTTTTCATTATACTTCACTCTTGTGTGGTTTTAAAATGTCTGCCATGGGCATTTAAACTTGTCTTAGTCATGAGAAAATACTGCAAAAACAGATGACCGGCTCTGGACCGAGTCCACCCTGGAGGCTTGCACCAAATGAGCCTGCTTTGTAAAGAAAGCTTCTCACGCGTCCTTTGCCCACCATAAATGTGGAATCCTAGGAACTGTGCCAAGCGTCGATTTGGTATCAGAAACACGCTTTGGTTTACCTCTTTTGTTAGTTATTAAGGTGAAAAATATGAATGCAATAGTGTACGTGATGTTTGGAAGGAGGTTTGGGTAGGTGGCCCTAAGCTACAGGGCTTGCTGCTGGGCTCTGTCACGCCTTCCAAGAACCCTAATAGTTCATTCCTCAAAAGAAATGTCAAGCTGCTCATGCTGTCAACTGAGCAGATGCTCTGCTGACGTCTTTGGGGAAGTGTCAAGTGACTGGAAATTGGATGCCAAAGATGAAACACAATTCTTTCCCTCATCACTGCATTCCATGTGCCCCATGCCCTGGAGTTTGGTTATCAACTCCGGGCCTCAGTATAAGCAGTGTTTCCAGTTGGAGGCCATCCAACAATGTGACTACCAGGAGAATAGAAGACCCAGCCTCCACTCTGCCTCTTCCACAGGGCATTCTCTATGGTCCTCAGGAAGGTGTCTCTTTAACTTGTCTTCTTTTTGAAAAATAAAAATCTACTCTCATCTGACCATTCTTACCTGAAAGGTGACCTTCTTTCTGTCAACATATGTCTTAAAAATGTCATGCCTTTTATCATGTCTTTTTGTTTTCACTTTCAGTTTTTCTAATATTAAGATTTTTTTCCATAGAAAACCTTTATTAAGACCCAAAATAGTCAGGCATGGTGGCACACGCTTGTAATCCCAGTACTTGGGAGGCTGAGACCGGAGGATCTGGGTTCACGGCCAGCCTCAGCTACTTAGTGAGGCCTTCTGCAACTTCGTGAGACCCGGTTTCAAAATAAAGTATAAAAAAAATAGGGCCGGGGATGTAGCTCGGAGGTAGAATGCCCCTGGGTTCAATCCCCGGTACCTCAAAAAAAAAAGGAAAAAAAAAGACCCCAAATAAATATTAAAAATGTAGAAATTCAAACTGGAAGAAAAAGTTATTTGATCTTTAAAATGCAGAAAGAGAGGAGACATCCTCTTTTTTTACTCTACCTGGTGGAACTAACTTCTGAACATTAAGATTAACCTAAATAAACATAAAAAAATATATTTAGTAAAAAAAAGTGAGAAAATTGGTTTTCAGTAGATTTCTACCTCTAAACATTTTGATGATGGTTCTTCAGACTGTACAAAAATAAGACTCGATAAAAACTTAGCTCTATATGAAGGAATGGAAAACACTATAAGTGGTCAGTGTTATATAGATAAAAATATTTTTCTCATTCTTTGTTTTTTTTAAAAAGACAGTTCGATTGAAAGCAAAAAATAAAAAAGTAACAACAGTGTATTGTGAAGTTAACGTTCATAGATGTAAAATAATTCAAGATAATAATAGAATGGTAAGAGGAAATAGAAGTATACTGTTGCAGTGTTCTCTCATAGTATATGTAAAAATAGATGGTAATGAGTCAAAGCTCATTTGTCAACCCTAGGGCATGCACTAAAAATAAAGCTAAAAACATGGCTAATGAGCCAAGAGGCAAGTAGTGAGGTTCTAGAAAAAGAACAAAATAAGAAAAAAAAAAAAAGAGAAAAAGACAGATGGAAGAAACAGACAACAGGAAGCTTACAAACATAAACTCACCTGGAACAGTAATTGCAAAAATGTTGGAACGAAATATTTCAAAGAAAAGAAAGAAATCTGCAAATTGTATAAGAAAGTAGAACCCAATTATATGCTATGTATGAGGTATACATTAAATATAAAGATACAATTATGTTAAATGTAAAAGATGGGAAAAAGGTATACCATGGAAATACTAGTGATAAGAAAACTGGTGTAACTATATTAACATTAGATCAAGTAAACTTCATGACAAGAACTATTCCATAAAAAAGAGCAACATAGCCTGGAATGGTGGCACATGCCTCTAATTCCAGTATGTGGGAGGCTGAGACAGGAGGATCACAGGTTTGAGGCCAGCCTCAGCAATTTGGTGAGGCCCTCAGTAACTTTCTGAGACTGTTTCAAAACTAAAAACATAAAATAGGGCTAGGGTTGTAGCTCAGAGTTAGAATGCCCCTGAATTCAATCCTCAGTAACTAACACACACACACACACACACACACACACACACACAAACGTAACATATCTTGACAACAAAGGGCCAAATTATCAAGAAAGCATACATAATACATAAAATAAATATGAACAAAGCAAAAACTGAGCTGGACGTGGTGGTGCACACCTGTAATCTCAGTACTTGGGAGCCTGAGGCAGGAAGATCACAGGTTCGACACCAGCCTCAGCAATAGCAAGACTCTGAAACTTAGATCCTGTTTCAAAATAAAAATTAAAAAGGGCTGGAGTTATAGCTCAGAAGTAGAATTCCTCTGGGTTCAATCCCCAGTACCAAATAAATAAATAAATAAATAAAGTAGACAAATTCAGTTATGGTTGACAGTTTAAATACTCATCTATCAATAATTCTTTTTTTTGTGGAACTGAGTATTGAACTCAGGGACATTCTACCTCTGAGCTACACCCCCAGCCCTATTTTTATTCTATATTTTGAAACAGGGTCTCACTAAGTTGCAGAGGGCCTCAGTAAGTAGCTGAAGCTGGCCACAAACCTGTGATTGTCCTGTCTCAGCCTCCCAAGTACTGGGATTACAAGTGTGTGCCACCATGCCTGGCTCAATAATTCTTTTAAGAGTTAGGCAGACAATAAATTATGATATGGAAGACTAACAGTGCTAAGCCAACCTAACCTATTGGCACTTATAAAACACTACTTTACAAACAATTGCATAATGCATTTTAGTTTCAAGTTCATAGAGAACATTAGCCAAGATAGACCTTATGATCCTCCATAAGTCTCAGTAAATTTTATTTATTTATTTATTTATTTATTTATTTATTTATTTATTTATTTTGGCGGTACTGGGGATTGAACCCAGGGGCATTCTACCTCCGAGCTACACCCCCAACCCTATTTTTTATTATTTTTTTTGAAACAGGGTCTCATGAAGTTGCAGAGGGCCTCACTAAGTAGCTGAGGCTGGCCACGAACCCAGATCCTCTAGTCTCAGCCTCCCTAATACTGGGATTACAAGTGTGTGCCACCACGCCCAGCATCTCGGTAAATTTTAAATAATTAAAGTAAGCATAATCTTTCTGCCCTTCAATTAATTAATTTTTAAAAAGACATCTGGAAAGTTCTCAATTATTTTTAAATTAAACAACACATTATTAAGTAGGTTTTGAATTGAAGAAATGACAATACAAAATAGGAATTATATTAAACTGGCTGGTACTGATAATGCAACCTCTCAAAAATTGAAAAATATAGACGTTTGTTGTCATACATAATTATGTCACCAAAAATAAAAGGCTTAAATTTAATTATCTAGGTTATCACTTTAGTAAGATAGAATAAGATAAGCCAATTAAATCTCAAGAAATTAAAAGGAAGAATGTATAATCTTCTAGAACACAACAAAATAGAAAACAGAAAAATATTGAAGAAAAATAGAGGCAAAAATTAGACCTTTTCAAATAAAATAAAATAATGTCAGTTATTGAGCAATTAAAAACAGAAGAAACACAAATTATCAATACTATGAATTAAAAATGTGACATTACAGATCTTATAGACTTTGAAAAGACAATTTTCTCTGAATTTGGTTATGTAATTTAAACATAATAATTGTATTTACTTATTTTTAATTGAAAAATTAAAAACATATGCATTGATCTTGTACAACAGGAGTAGCTAAATCAAGTTAATTAACATATGCATTACCTTAAATATTTACCAGTTTTATGGTGAGAAAATCTATTCAGAAATTTTCAAGAATAGAATGCAGTATTATTAGCTATGATCACTGTGTTGTATGATGATTCTTTTTATCTTATTTCTCCTATCATATTGAAACTTTGTATCCTTTCATCATTTCTCTATCCCTCCCCGGGGGCCCTTGGTAAACACCATTCTGGTCTTTTCTGATATGTTCAATGCCTTCAGGTCCCACATATAAGTTTCGTCTTTAGATACTTAGATACCAGGCTAATTTCACTTAATATAATGTCCTCTGGGTTCAGATGGATACTTTTGGATATTTGTATTGGATATAGTATTGTATTACCTGAGTATACTACATGTTCTTTATCCATTCATCTACTGAAGGACACTTACATTGATTCTATATCTTCATGACTATGATAATCCTACGATAAGCAGGAGAGTGTAAATGTCTGCTTAAATCATTGATTTCATTCCCTTTGGATATATGCACAGTAGTGAGATTACTAGATCATGGTGGTTCTATTTTTTAATTTTTGAGGAACATCCATATTGTTTTAAATAATGGCTGTACTAATTTATATTTCCACTAACAGTGTGCAAGTGTTCCTATTTTTCACAGTCTCTCCAACACTTATTATCTTTTGTCTTTTTGATAATGATCCTTCTATTACATGTGAGGCGATATGCCACTAAGATTTTAATTTGCTTTTCTTTGATGATAAGTGAGATCACATTTCTTTTTTTCATATACCTGTTGGCCATTTGTAAGTCTTTTTTTTTTAAAGAAAGGTCTAATCAGATACTTTGCCCTTCTTATGATCAGGGTTTTGTTTGCTTGCTGAGTTGAGTTTAATTTGAATTCCTTGCACAGTTTCAATATTAACCCATTATTGAACATATAGATTGCAAATGCTTTCTCGAATCACATAGGTTGTCTTTTCAGTTTGCTGATTGTTTCTATTACCGTACAGAAGCTTTTTAGTTTGATGTAGTCTCCTTTATGTCTTTGTACTTCTGTTGCCTATGATTTTGGTGTCAATTCAAAAAATCATTACCCAAATTATTGTCCTGGGGATTTGCCTCTGTTTTCTTCTAGTAATTTTATAGTTTTGAATCTTACAGTTAGTCTTTAATCCATCTTGAGTTGATTTACATCATGGTGAGAAGTAAGAATCTGATTTCATTTTTCTGCATGTGGACATCTAGTTATGTCAACACCACGTATTGAAAAGACTGTCCTTTCCTCAGTGTATTCTTGGAAATCAGTTGACTGTGGATTTGGGCATTTATTTCTGGGCTCTCTGTCATGATCCTTTGGTTTAAGTGTCTATTTTTATTCCGTGTGATGCTCTTTGGTAACTATAGCTTTGTAGTATATTTGGAATTCAGATAGTGTGATGCTTCTACCTTAGTTCACTCAAGATTCCATTGATTGTTCAAGGTCTTTCATGGTTCTCTAAAAATTTAAGATTATTTTTTCTCAGACCAAATAATATTATGTGCATATATAAATGCATCACTCTGAATCTCACTACCATGCATGGGTAAGGAGAAGGGGAGTGAAAGGCGAGATTTGGAGAAGACAACAGTCCAAATAATGTTATGTACATACATGGATGTATCACTGACTCTCGCTGTCATGTACAATTACAATGCACCAATATAAAAAGAGATTAGCAGTGGCAGAAAGCCACTTCTATGTGAATTAAAGGAAATGACAGGGGTATCACTGGAACTTCAAAAATAAAATCAAGTCAGAGGCAAAAAATATAATGATCTCTCTTTCTCTCTTTCTTTCTTCCTTTCTTTCCTTCTGCAGGAGATGGAACCCAGGGGAATTCTACCTCTGAGCTACACCCTCATAGTTTTGTTTTTGTTTTTGTGAAACAAGGGTCATATTAAGTCTTACAAAGTTTTTGAGGCTGACCTTGAATCTGCAATCCTCCTGTCTCAGCCTGGGATTACTGGCATGAGCCATCATCCGAGGCTAAAAACATGTCATTGGAATTTTGATAGAGATTACATTGAATCTATAGATCACTTTGTATTGTATGGATGTTTTAACATATTGATTCTTTCAATACAATTGCTTGGGATAGTGTTCCATATATTTTTGTTTTCTCAATTTCTTTAATCAGTGTTTTATATTTTTAAATGTATAATTATTTCAACCCCTTGCTTTAATTTATTCCTGAGCATTTTAACTTTTTGTAGCTATTGTGAGAATTTTTTTCTTGATTCCTTTTTTGGATAGTTTTGTTACTGTATAGAGAAACTACTGTGTTTTGTATGTTGTTGTATACCGCAACACTACTAAATTTGTTATTAGTTATAGCAGTTCTTTTGTTGAATACTTATAGTTTTTATATATAGAGGATGTTATTATCTACAAACAGGAACAATTTAGGTTTTTCTTTTTCAATTTGATGGCTGTTATTTCTTTGCCTTGATTAATTTCTCTGTTTAGAAAATGAAAATATGATTTAAAAAAGACCAAAAAACTATTATAGAAAGAGACTTTTGAGATTCTGCAATTTTACTCTTGTATTTATATATTAGCAACTTAGTTTCAGAAAATAACATCTTGCTTAATATTGTATAAATGATTTGTAGCCAGGACTTACAGTCTTACTATCTTTACCAAAAAATTCCTGTGTAATGAATTCAACAAATTTTATATTTCAAACTTACTATGTGATAGACACTATATAAGCTTCTTTAAATATAACAGTTAGCAAGGCATTACATCAAAATGAACTAATAAAAAAGTAAAACTGGAGATCAAAGAAATAATGGGGCCCATATGATGAAGAGTCTTGTAGACTTTATATTAACTTAAGGCTTTTTGAGTAAAATAGAGGATTATCAACAGAGAAGGGATGTAAACCAATTTACATTTAAAAGGATTACCTTTGCCTCTATGTAAGAATAGTGATGGGACAGGAATAAGTAGAAACAGGCATGCATGCTAGGAAGTCATTAGTGAGTTAAGGTGAGAGTCCATGGTGGCTGAGCTCAGAGATGAAGCAACCAACGTGGTGAAAAGTGGGAATCTTTAGGTATATTTTAAAGGTAGATTTAATACTATTCCCTAACAGATTTAATGTGGGGTATGAGGAAATGAAAAGCATAACATCTTACTACATTATGATGACTATAAAACTATAATGTACTAATAAAAGTACATATATATATATATATATATATATCTTCTAGAAATAAAAATAAAAAACAAAACAAAACAACAACAACCAAAAAAACAACTGACTCCAAATTCTTTGTTCTGAGCAGCAAGAGAGATTTGGGAGTCATAAAGTGACTTAGAAAAACTGTGGGTGACATAGTTGTCAGTTTTGGGGGGGTGAGGGGCAAAAGGGGAGGGAAGAGGAATCAGTTCAGTATTAAATGTAGTAAGACCAAGTTTTTCATTAAATATTTTGTTGAATTTTTGAGTATGTAGTTACATATATGAACTTGATATTTAGAAAAGAGATTTGAGCTGAAGGTATACATTTGCAGGTGATTGGTATATGGATGATATTTAAGTCCATTATATATGTATATATATATATATGTATATATATATGATTTAAATATCATATATATCATTTAAATATATATATATGATATTATATATATATATATATATATATATATCTCACAATCTGAATGTAGATATCATTGCTAAGTAGAACAAGAACTGAACTCTGAGTCACTCAAATGTAAGGAGGTCAAGAAGAAAGGAGGAACCAACATGGTGTACTGAGAAGGAATGACCAGTAATAGAGAAGGAAAACCAATATCAGCATTACCATCCTAACCATATTGTATTCCAATCCATGATCACAGGATGTCTTTCCACTTATTTAGGTCTTTGATTTCTTTTAACTTGTTTTCAGTTAGCAGTGTATCAGTTTTATACTTCTTTTGTTAAATTCCTAAATGTGTTATTTTTGATGTTATTGTATAAATGCATTTCTTTCCTTAGTTGCACTTTGAATTGTTCATTGCTACTGTATAAAAATACAGTTAAATTTTACTAGCAATTTTTATATCAATGGTTAGTTACTAGAGACTAAGAATAAAATCTTTCCTCTCAGATTTTAACCAAGGTTTGCATTTAAGTGAAGATATATATGTAGATAGATAGATAGATATCTTCCTTTGTCTAATTTCCTTCTAACATGAAGGGTATTCCCTTACCTAATTTTATAGAATGCCTGGCTCACTTCTTCACTAGAAATTTATCTTCTACAATTGCCTTCTGAATGCTGTCAAACATTAATCCTGTGTTATAAAAGAAACCTTCCATTTCAAATGAAGATTTGTTATTTTCTGCTGACCTAATTGTCTCCCATCTGAGGCTGACCCAAACCCTGATTCCTACAGTTGTTGGTAATAGTGATGGAAATGGAAATGGGAGATGGTGGTGGCTGGGAGTGGTTTCTGTGTTTGTGTGTGTGTGTGTGTGTGTGTGTGTGTGTGTGTGTGTGTGTGTTGGTTGTCTGTTTGGATTTCTAATCTGAAATCCTAACTGAATTTTTCCAGTACCTACTAGGAACATGGCCGACTTTGAGAAAAGGGATATTTCCTCGATCATTTTTGTTGAGAACCAAAGGTTCTTTAAGCAGCGTCTAGGTAGAAAAATGAAGGACACAATTGTTTTAACTTCAGCATACCACAATAGACTCATTAAGTTTAATGGGTTAGAGAAAGAAGTTAAAAACAAAATAGGACTTCTTGTTTTCCTGTTTAAATAAGCTGCTGGAATTTTCTCTCTCAGCCTACTTTATTTTTTAGTGTGTGTGTGTGTGTGTGTGTGTGTGTGTGTGTGTGTGTCTGTGTGTGTGTGGAGTGTGATGGACGACTGCATCCTGAGAACACATTGGATGTGGTCCAACAATAACCAGTCAGATCAATGCAACTCAGATTACCCTCATGGGACATGACAAGAAATTCTGCTGTCCTTTAGGATGCAATTACCCTGCTGGTTGCTGTAGAGAGTGACCTCCTTTACTCTGGTAATTACTGAATTCAGACCTAATGTCTGGTCTCATTTAAAAATCCCTGCTTGCAATGCCTATCCCAAGGCCAAGTACAGTAGGCAGTGAACCATCGGAGCTGCCAAAAATCAGGACTTTGAAGAGCATCATTGCCAGGAGATTATCATGCCTGTTCCCGTTAGAATCAACATTGCTTTTTTTGGCTCATTTAATGCGAAATGCAATTCAGTTTCAAAGATAACTACTTTAATTCACAAATGGTTGACAGCCGTAGGATTACAGTGTAGGCTCTGAACTTAAAAATAGTTTGGGTCTGGTTATGAGTATTTCTGTGCTGAGAAATCTTTAACAGAATAGGAACTGAATAGAAGATATTGGTATTTGGCTTTATCGGCTCAGGAATAAAGACACACTGAAGGTATGACAATTGAATAATGGATTTGGAACTGGAGACATGATCTTCTATTTCATATTAGGAAACATTTTGAAGAAATAATATATAGGTTTCATTAAAATTTATGCTGTGATTTATTTTATTAAATGTCTACAGTGATTCATTGGCCACAGTTCCAAAGAAGAGGTAGTTCAGTTTTCCTCTATTTGGCTAAAAGTTAAGTACACTTGAGTCTAAACTTGGGCAACATGTCCTGATTTAAATGGAGCTCATAATTAACATTTCTGTGCATTTCCTACAATGCAAACATGCAAGAGGGAACATTTAAATGCCTAGCAATTGAAATGAAAACATTTTACTTTTACTGGCAGCCTTTTAACTTTTCAGTTCATCATATTTGTGGTTATCATTATTAGACATCTGGAAAAATATAGTTATGCTTGCTATTTATATTACCAACGAAAGACTTTGAATCACTTTGTAGACATGATCTCATTAATGCTCTGTACGTCTCTGTGAGGTAAGTGCAATTATCTCCATTTTATTGAATTTAAATTACTTTCCAAGGTGTCAAAGAAAATTGTGGCAGAATATGGGGGAAAAAATCAAGGTCTTTCAGTGTCCACTCTCAGAGTAAATTCTGTTAAATATAATCAGAAAAAAAAGGAGTCCATTTTTAAGTGAAAGGGGCATAATTTTCTATAGTCGTTTGATGTGGCTATACAAGACATAACGTTTTGTAGTTAATGCCATTTCCAGTATAATTTATCAGACTGACTCATATTTTAATGTATTCGTCAAATCCATATTTTATTCAATGGCATTCTCCTAAGTTTTCGAGAAGAAAGTTTTCTAGAGAGGTGGAAATAAAACTGACTTTATCTGTGAATGTTTATGTTACTTATTAAATAAGTTGTCATTGCTTTTCTAATTGTTTAGCCTTTCTTCAGCCTCTACTATCTAAAGTCACATTTATAATCTGGGTTTCGTTTTCAGGTAGTCGTTTAAAACTTGTTCTTCATTCCTTTTAGGGGAAGGGAGGAGGCCTTACTAATGTTCCCCTTATGAGTTTACTGAATTATTTTGGAACTGTTTTGTCTCTACTCTAAATATTTCCTATCTTTAGGCTTTTATCAGGACTGAACACTTAAGAAATATAAATCAAAACCATGATGAAGTACCACTTTATACTCAATAGGATGGTTACAATAATAATGTAAGTAGCAAGTGTTGATTAGCACACAGAGAAATTGGAATTTTCATACATTACAGGTACAAATGTTAACTGGTGAAGCCACTGTGGAAAACTTATTCCTGAAAAAGCTAAACATAGAATTAACATATGATCTCTCGCCGGGCGTGGTGGCGCACGCTTGTAATCCCAGTACTTTGGGAGGCGGAGACCGGAGGATCAGGGTTCGCGGCCAGCCTCAGCTCTCTCTCTCTCTTTCTCCCTGTCTCTCTCTCTCTCTCTCTCTCTCTCTCTCTCTCTCTTTCTCTCTGTCTACCTAGTGAGGCCCTCCGCAATTTCGTGAGACCCGGTTTCAAAATAAAGTATAAAAAAAATAGGGCCGGGGGTGTAGCGCGGAGGTAGAACGCCCCTGGGTTCAATCCCCGGTACCGCAAAATAAATAAATAAATAAATAAAAACATATGATCTCTCAATACCCACGTACATATTCCAAAGAATTGTAAACAGATTCAAATAGAATTTATATGCCATTGTTCATAGAAACATTACTACTAACCATAACCAAAAGGTAGAAATAATGCCAATTCCCACCAAAAAATGAGTGGGTAATCAAAAATGTTGCATATAATTTGATATACTATTGTTTAGTGATAAAACTAAATGAAGTTCCGATGTATGCTACCTTATGCTGAATGAAATAAGCCAGACACAAAGAGTCAAATATTTTATAATTCCATCTATTAAAATACCTAAATGAGTCAAATTTGTGGAGGCTGAGAGTAGAATAGACATTATCTGGAACTAAGGGTAGAAAGAATAGAAGTTATTGCTGAATGGATACAGAGCATCTGGAGTGGTTTTGGAAACAGTGAAGATAGTTCTACAACATCGTGAATTCTATTAATGATACTTAGATATACAGTGAAAAAGGTTAAAATGGGAAATTATTACTTACTTTTTGCAGTTCAACCTGAACTAACTTACACTAAGCCCAAGTGAAATATACATTATTTACTTCAATGTTTTTCAAAAAGAGAAACTCTATATTGGTTTTATAGTTAAAATAAAACAGAAAGTGTTGAAAGCCTTTCTCCCATTTCCAATCTCTCCAAAAACAGCATTTAATAGTTTAAAAAGCCACATTCCATTCGATAGTATATTTAGAGATGAATTACGCTCGATACCTGTTGTATATAATAGGAATAGTTAAGATTTCCTTTTACATGAGAAACTAAAGTTCTTCCTAGAATAGGATATGTAGATGTCAGTGCACATACTTGTGATAACTATTTTTGGCTGCTCAGAATTTCTGTGAAATTCTGTTTCATCTTTCAGAATAGGTAAAGTTGCATAATGGCTATGTTATAGTATTTGTTATGTAATCTGCATACACGAGAGAGATCATTTCCAGTTCAGGAGTCACAAATACAAACATAAGAAAGCTTTCTACTAAAACATGAAATATATAGCAAAACTCCTTCACAGTGAACATTAAAACAACTGTACTTACACATAGTCTCATTTCTTTTCCCTTTTCTATACTAAAAATATTCTTTTTAGTATAGAATACTAAAAATATTCTTTTCAAATAAATAATATGCAAACATCTGGTATAGTTTATTTTAAACATTTTTATTGCTAATTTAAATTAAAAATACTCTTAAACTCCTATATATGTGTGTATAAACACACACACACACACACACACACACACACACACACACAGCCAAATCAAAGCTTTCAGAAAACAGCTATTAATACTTCTATACATGAGGTACTCACAGTAATAATATCTTTTCTAATATATTCCTCCCCATTTTAAAAAAAATGATGTCATAGCCTCATTTCCATTAATGGGTCATGATTAGCAGTTGGAAAACACTGAGCAGGTGAATTTCCAAAAAGGATTCATGGCATGAAGATCAATAGGGGCTGTATTTAATGAGCAGCTGTGCATCTTTTTCCATCACTATGCTAAATGACAGTTAACCCACACTTTATATTAATCAACTGAGCTGCCCCTTGCATCTATACAGCCTTGTGGAAAGGAGAGATTAACCTCGATTCCTAGATAAATTTCCACCATCTGTGAAAAATAAAAGTATTTTTCTAAATGGCATCCAAAATTCATCAAATACAGGGAATGTCTTTGCAAAAATACCTTTAAAAGTGCCACACTAGGTCTTTCACAAATGATCTGAATGTTGTTAGCTGGTACTGAGGCTTCAGAGAAAAAGAAAAATAGTGTTCATGAGACAATATGTTTGTCTTTCTTTTTTTCCTCCCTCATCTTCCTTCCTTCCTTCCTTGCTTCCTTCCTCCCTTCCTTCCTTCCTTCCTTCCTTCCTTCCTTCCTTCCTTCCGTCTCTGTTCCTAGGTCTCTCTTTTCCTGCCTTTCCTTATTTCCTCTCTGAAGATGAAAGATGAGAGGAAAACAGGTCTTAAAATACTACAAGAGTTTTTTTTCTTTTTCTTGCCTTACTGCAGTATCTAGGACCTCTAGACAATGTTGGTCAGAAAATCATGGAAGTGAACATTTTTGCCTTTTTAACCTTAGAAAAAAATACAATTTCTCATTCCTCAGTATCCTTAAGTATTTCCTTTATCAGGTTGAGGAAATTTCCTCCTACCTCCTAGTTACTGAAAGTTTTTACTATTAATGAGTATTGAGATTGAGCAAATGTTTTTATATGTATTTTCAATATATAATTTTTAAATTCTCCTGTTATTATGGTGGGTTATGTATATTTTCAGTGTCAAAACACTGTGTTCATCATATGAATCCATTTTAGTCATGATGTACTATTCTTCTGGATATATATTTTGCTATATTATCTGCTAACATTCTGTTAAGGTTCTCTGCATCTGTGTTCATGAGGGGTATGGGTCTGAAGTTTTTTGTTCCTTTCATTTCTTTGTCTGCTTTTAATGTTACACAGTAATACTGGTCTCATATAATGAGTTTCTTTCAATTTTATGGGAGATTTTTCTGAATAAATTTTTATTTTCAATTAAATGTTTTGTAGAATTCATCAGCAAAGCAAACTGGAGTTGAGATTTTCTTTGTGTAAAGATTTTAAACGATGAGTTCAACTTATTAAATAGATATGTCAATTTAGTTTACTTCTTTTTTGAGTTAGTTTTGGTAGTTTATATCTTTCAAGGAAATGCCAATTTTCATTAAATTCATACATTTTTTGAGAAATTATTTACAATATTCTCTTAAATAAAAAAATATTGTGGTACTGGGGCATTCTACCCCTGAACTATACTCCTAGCACTTTTTTTTTTTAATTTTGAAACAGGATCTCACTAAATTACCATGCACTGGCCTCAAAACTGTGATCTTCCTGTCTCAGCCTCCCAAGTACTGGGATTACAGGCATCTGCTATCAAACCTGGCAAGCTTTTAAAATTTAAATAAACTTTTCAGTAGTTTTATCTTTACAGAAAATTTGCAAAAATAGTACAGGTAGCTCTTGTATGTCACACACTATTTTTCATGCCATTAATACCATACACTGCTATTGTGTATTTGTCAAAACTATTGAACCAATTTTGATATACTATTATCCATATTTTTTTTCAGATTTCACTAATCTTCACTAATGTTGTTTTTCTACTTCAAGGTTCTCTGTAAGATACCATATTCTCTTTAGGTTCCTCTGGGCTGTGAAACATTTCTCAGATTCTTTTTTAATGACCCTGACAGTTTTGAGGGGTATTGGTTAGGTATTTTGGAGAATATCCCTTAATTTGTGTTTGGCTAATGTTTTTATCATGGTGAAACTGTAGTTATGGGACTTTGGCAGAGAAAACATGCTGTTCTCAAAGTACATGCAAACCACATGATTTACCACTGGATGATAACCTTGACCCAGGCATGGTAAGGTCATGTTTGCCAAATTTTCTCACTGAAAAATCACGCCCACCCTCCTTTCCATACTATACTATTTATAAACAAGTTATTAAGAGTAGCCTAAATATATGGGGAAGGCATATTGCTAAACCTTTTTGACAAGCAAATTTTTACTTTTTTTGAGGGGGGCGGGGATTTTTCTATACAGTTGCTTTTTCTCTTGTCCATGTGTATTAATTTCATCAATAATTTATATCAGTATAGACTCATACATGTTTGTTTTTTTTCTTTAAGGTATAAACCAATATTCCATATTTATTTCATTTCTCAAATTCTTCCAGGATTGGCTGTTGGGAGGTCTTTCAGTTGTTTTGTCTTTCTTTTTACATACCTCTATCATTTTTACTTTCGCCCACTTTCTTATTTTATGGAACTACAAAATGCTCTGTATTCATCTTGTATATTCCTTCATCCAGCCCTAGAATTAGACATTCCTCTGAGGAACCCCAGTGTTTTTATACTTTATGTCTACTTTTAGATGATCAATTACATCTTTTTGTTTTTACTGGTTTTTCTATGGTTTATAATGTGCATATTTCACCTATCACATTCTACTTTTAAGTAATACTGTATGGCACTGTATTTTCATCTCTGTCTTTTAATTTTTTGTTTCAATTTCCCTCCACTGTGCTTCTGTATATTTTTTTTGAAATCCCACAATTTGCTTTGTATAGGCTATTACATAATAGTGTGTTAATGAGCTTAAATAATGCGAATCCTATATTCACCTGCTTGTTTACAGCTTCTTACATCGCTCATTCCTCTGGTTTAGATTCATTTTATCATATAGTTTCATTTTCCTTTTGTCTGAAAAGATTCGTTTAATATGTTAAGGGGCTTTGTCTACTGTCAGTGAATCACCTCAGTACATGTTTGTCTGAAATCAGAGATCATACAGGAATCCTGTGTTTAACTTCTTGAGAAACCATGATACTGTGGTTGACAGTGGCTCAACCATTTATATTCCAACTACTAGTGCATGAGATTTCCATTTTCTCCACATCCTCACCAATACTTTATTTTCCATTTTCTTTTGTTTAACTTAAGCCAGCCTGTGAAGTGGTATCTTACTATAGTTTTAACTTGCATTTTCCTAATTTGTAATGATGTTGAGGATCTTACCACGTGCTTGTTGACGATTTTTATATCTTTTTTGTAGAAATGTCTATTGAACTATTTTGTCCATTTTCAAAAATTTGGTTGTTTTTTTGGTGAGTTGTAAACTTTCCTTATATATATTCTGGAAACTACTATCAATAACTGTTTATAGTTTATTTTTTGTCAGTTTTGTTGTTTAATAATTTAAAATATTACTATTGTCTTATAGAATGCATAGATTTTGACAGTCATCTGGTGTAATTTGTATGCTTTTTCTTCTGTAAGCAATATACTGCTTTTCTCTAGCTGATTTTAGGTTGTCTTATTACCAATGGTCTTCACAAATTAAATATACTGCTTCTTGATGTATTTTTTAAAAATTATTCTGATTGATGTTCGTTGAAATTCTTGTAACTATTGTGTTAATTTATACTGTGAAATTTATAACTGTGAAAAAATTCAGGCACTATTTCTTCAAATACTTTTATTTCTTCCCTTTTTCTGTAATTCCAAATACATGTATGATAGCCTGATATTGTCACATAGGTCCTTGCTCTTTATTTTTTCTGTCCTTTTTTACATATTTTATTTTTGAATATTAATTTCAATATGTCAATATATTTGCCTTTTTACTGCAATACCCTTATCTGATATTAATTCTGACATTTTCTTTTTTTTTTTTGCGGTACTGGGGATTGAACGCAGGGACATTCTACCTCTGCGCTACGCCCCCAGCCCTATTTTTTTATGCTTTATTTTGAAACCGGGTCTCACGAAGTTGCGGAGGTCCTCACTAAGTAGAGAGAGAAAGAGAGAGAGAGAGAGACAGGGAGAGAGAGAGCGAGAGAGAGAGCTGAGGCTGGCCGCGAACCCGGATCCTCCGGTCTCCGCCTCCCAAAGTACTGGGATTACAAGCGTGCGC
>PVJS01037135.1:0-20089 GCA_004027185.1 Glis glis
AGAGAGAGAGAGAGAGAGAGAGAGCTGAGGGTGGCCACGAACCCGGATCCTCCAGTCTCTGCCTCCCAAAGTACTGGGATTACAAGCGTGTGCCACCACGCCCGGCACTATTCTTTATTTTGAAACAGGGTCTCACTAAGTTGTGGAGGCTCACTAAGTAGCTGAGGCTGGCTGCGAACCCAGATCCTCTGGTCTCAGCCTCCCAAGTCCTGGGATTACAAGCGTGCGCCACCACGCCCAGCTTAGAATCATATTTTCTGAAGTTATAGTATCTGTCAAGAAGGATTTGGAGCCGGGGGTGGTGGCGCACATCTATAATCCCAGTACTTGAGAGGCTGAGACAGGAGGATCACAGGTTTGAGACCAGCCTCAGCAACTTAGTGAGGTCCCTCAGCAACTTAATCAGACCCTGTTTTCAAATAAAAAATAAAATAGGGCTGGAGGTGTAGTTCAGAGGTAGGACACCCCAGGGTTCAATCCCCAGTACCAAGGAAGGAAGGAAGGAAGGGAGGGAGGGAGGGAGGGAGGGAGGGAGAAGGATTTGATGGGCATAGAGTAGTATGGAGGAGTGAATTTCCAGGACAATTTAAATATCAAAAGGGCATTAAAATGCATTGTATTTGCTTGTCTTTTTTCAATTAGCTGAGAGGTAAAGCAGGGTGTAAATTGTGATTGTTACCAAGGTATATCAGTCTGGGTATAATCAGGAGAGAGAAACCATAAAGCAATTATAGCATGAAAGTTTAATATAAAGAATTATTACCTATAATAGGGGACCAGAGTAACGAGGGCCTGAGTAATAAGAAGAGAACTCTAAAGAATATAAGGATAGCAGATATACTATATAATAGCAGGTCTATTATATATCTGACAGCCATTACCCCTAAGGCTGAGTTGGGAGAGGATATTGGGGAGTGAAATTGATCATATTGTGGGTTGTTTGTTTGTTTGTTTGTTTGTTTGTTTGGATACTGGGGTTTGAACCCAGGGGCATTCTATCTCTAAGCTACAACCTCAGCCCTTTTTGTTTTTGTTTTGTTTTGTTTTGTTTTGTTTGAAACAGGGTCTCTGCCGGGCATGGTGGTGCATGCCTATAATCCCAGTACTTGGGAGGCTGAGACAGGAGGATTGCAGGTTTGAGGACAGCCTCAGCAAGTAATGAGACTCTCATCAACCTAACAAGACCCTGTTTCAAAATAAAAATAAAATAGGGCTGGGATGTAACTCGGAGGTAGAATGCCTCTGGGTTCAGTCCCCAGTAGAAAGAGAGAAAGAAAGAAAGAGAGAAAGAGAAAGAGAAAGAAAAGAAAGAAAGAAAGAAAGAAAGAAAGAAAGAAAGAAAGAAAAGAAAGAAAGAAAGGAAAAGAAAGGTCTCATGAAGTTGCTGAGAGTTGTACTAAATTGCTGAAGCTAGCCTCAAATGTGTGATCCTTCTGTCTCAGCCTCCCAAGTACTGGGATTATAGGCATACACTACCATGCCTGGCAGTTTTAATATTATAAATAAAATTTGCATGATACTGCCCCCACACTCCCAAGCTGTTCAAATAAGTTACAGGACAGACAATTCATACTTGCAAGAAGACAGATTAAACAAGGAGAACTTTCTAGCAGATGAGCTCTTAGGGGGAGTGAGTTCTTGGACACTGGGACTGTGCTCCCACACAGCCACATAGGGTATCTAGCATGGAGAGGGACAAACATGAGAGCAAGGATTAGACAGCACTGTTTGCGTGGAATATAGATAACTCCCAGCAACAGTGTATTAAAGATGGGGCATGAGCAAGCACGCATGAACAGGATCGCAGGCTGGGTGGTTTCTCTAGTCCCCTCCAGCCTTGGCTATATTTAGTGTGTGCTCTTCTGGGCTGGGTTTGGAGGGGAATATTGTTCGGGTGTGTGTCACTAGGATCCTGGGCCAGAGACATTGCCTCCTGAGACTTGATCAAGGAGGGGACCAAGCTCCCAACATATGAACATGTGGGGGACAAAACATACCCAAACCATAGCAGTGGAGTGTTTACACCACGGGAATCAGCAAACACTACAAGTCAGGGCTTGATTTATTGTTTTGTGGATTGTCTAGACTTAAGAAAGTGATGTTGAACATGCTAACAATACAGTTTAAAGCACATGGTGTCTGTAACAGTTACATTGTGAATAGCACAAAAGTTTGAGAAAATATTCTTCCAGTATTCAAAAACTATTGTCTTGCTTAGAAAAGAAGTAACTCATGTCATTGAGAAACAAGTGAAGTTTGGGCACACATCCTCATTGTTTCATTTTCTTCTTTTTTTTTTTTTTTGCGATACCGGGGATTGAACGCAGGGGCGTTCTACCTCCGCGCTACACCCCCAGCCCTATTTTTTATACTTTATTTTGAAACCGGGTCTCACGAAGTTGCAGAGGGCCTCACTAAGTAGAGAGAGAGAGAGACAGGGAGAGAGAGAGCTGAGGCTGGCCGCGAACCCGGATCCTCTGGTCTCCACCTCCCAAAGTACTGGGATTACAAGCGTGCGCCACCATGCCCAGCTGTTTCACTTTCTTCTCACTGGTGAATGTAAAGGAAAATATTGACCACCGTTCATGTTGAAACTACACTTGTCAGTTGGAACCATTGGTTGGTTATGGATGAAATATTTAGGGAAAAATCAAAACAGCATTTTGTGATAACCAACTGGCTATATCTAATTAAATATAAAGGATTTTTGTTTCTTCATTTGTGGGTTTTTTTGGGGGGGGCACTAGGGATTGAATCCAGGGGCATTCTACTTCTGAGCTACATCCCAGCCCTATTTTATTGTTTATTTTGAAACAGGGTCTCACCAAGTTTCAGCGGGCCTGTACACAAACCTGCAATCCTCCAGTCTCAGCCTCCTAAGCACTAGAATTACAAGCATACTCTCCACATCCCGCTAAATAAAAAGTATTATATATTTTGTTAGCTGTGTGTTATCATTTTGTGTGTGTGTGTGTGTGTGTGTGTGTGTGTGTGTGTGTGTTACTGGGGAATGGGCATTCTATCTCCGAGCTATACCCCCAGCCCTATTTTATTCTTTTTGTTGTGTGGTACTTGGAATTGAACCCAGAGGCATTCTACCTCCAAGCTACACCCCCAGAGCAATTTTATTTCTTATTTGGAAACAGGCTCTCCCTAGGTTGCTGAAAGCCTCACTAAATTGCTGACCTTGAACCTGCAATCTACCTGTCTCAGCCTCCCAAGTACTAGGATTACAAGCGTGCACAACCACACTTGGCTTATTCTTTTATTTTGAAACAGGGTCTCACTTAGTTGCAGAGGGCCTCACTAAGTTGCTGAAGCTGTCTGTGAACCTGCAATCCTCCTGTCTCAGCCTCTCAAGTACTGGGATTACAAGCGTGCCCCACTACACCTGGCTGAATGTTATCATCTCATTATATATAAACATCTGTTCGTATATACATATATATGTATATTTATAATATACACACACATTTTAAGAAGATAGGAAAAACCGAACAATTTTTCCTACACTACTGTCTACTCTCACACAGTCACTCAACACTTCTGACATCAGATGCGTGTGGGTTTTTTCCCCACACAGCAAGAAATCCTATAGATTCTCCAGCAGACACCAATTGGATATCCTCCAATTCAATTCTGACATATCTAACTAGAGATAATATCAGATCCCACAGGTTGAGGGTTCAGTCAGTCCCACCAGACTGTCCCTGTTACTAGAACAGATTGTGACCTGTGCTTCTGACTGATCAGCCATATACTGGGGTTACCACAACCCCCTCCTCAGGCTCAAATAATTTGTTTGAGTAGCTCACAGAACTCAGGAAAACACATTGACTGGTTTATTAATAAAGAATATAATAAAGGATACAGGTGAACAGCCAGATGAAAAGCTATATGCAGTGAAGTCTGGAAAGTTCACAGTTGCACAAGCTTCCCGTGGAGTTGGCATGTGCCACCCTCCCAGCACTCAGGTGTTTGCCAACCTGGAAGTTCTCCAAAACCAGACCTTGTGGGTTGTTCGGGAGGCTTCATTACATCAACATGAGTCACTAAATCATTGGCCATTGGCGATCAGCTCAGCCTTTGGCACTTCTCCCCTCCCCACAGGTAGAGGGTGGAGGCTGAAAGTTCCAACCCTCTGGTCACATGGTTGATTCCCTAGTGACCAGCCCCCATCCTGCAGCCACCCAGGAACCCACTGACAGTCCCCTCACTAGAACAAAAGATGCTCCTGTAGCTCAGGAAATTACACAGGTCTTAGGAGCTCTGTGAAAGGATCTGAAGTCCAAGACCAAATATCAAAACAAAAAGATTAGCCGGGCATGGTGGTGCATGCTTGTAATCCAAGTACTTGGGAGGATGAGACAGGAGGATCATAGGTTCACCGCCAGCCTCAGCTACTTAGTGAGGCCCTCCACAACTTAGTGAGACCCTGTTTAAAAATAAAGGATAAAAAATAGGGCTGGGGGTGTAGCTTGGAGGTAGAATGCCCCTGGGTTCAATCCCCAGTACTGCAAAAAAAATAAAAATGATTATCCTGGTGCCTCTATCTATGAGGGTTTCCGGAGCTCTCTGCCAGGAAATGGGAACAAAGACCAAATCTATATTTCACAATATCACACATGTGTACACACTTTTCCCCCAGAGAGCTGGTTGTTAAACATTCACCCACACCATTGCTCATAGGTCCTCTCAAAACACCTTCCTGGACTTAAAATCTTCTGGAAATGATCAAGTCCTCAGCCTTTGAGTCCAAAATCAGACGGTCATGAAACCCAGCAGGGTGGGCTTAGTGACACAAGGAGCCTGTGAGAAAGGCGGGGGGGGGGGATCACTGTGATAAAACTCCCCATGAGGATAGAAAGAATCTAGACCAATGGGCTTGCTTCTGCATCATGCAAAGGAAAATGAGGGTTCTAAGTCCACCAGGAGGCCCTGGCTTTCAAGAAATGACAGTGTCAATGACACTGAGGAGCTGTGGCAGAGGCAATCTCGGGTGATCTTGGCTTAGAGCACCCAGGGTATTGACCATCCGCCCTAATCTAGAGTCTAGCCTGCCAGAGAGACGTGCCAGGGCAACAGTGCTGAGCAGAAACTTGTATCTGCAGAACTCAGGTTTCAGCTGAGCGAGCAGACCACTGTTAGGAGCAGCAGATGTGGACAACTTTGTATTCAAGCCTTCGGTCTGACTTCCAGCTCCAAATCTTTGCAAACCAAGCTGTGCCCACGTCCCAAGTTCCAGAAGGCTTTCGGCTCTAAGTTTCAGTATTAGATGAGATTTGTTTCCTGGAGAAATTGGAAAAGCTTAATTTTAAAAAGGAAGAGGGGAAGGAGAAAGAGGGGGAAGAAGAGGAAGAGGAAAAAGACAGTTTGCCTGGTCTTTCAATACCAACATTAACTCACATTCAAATCTAGCACCATGGCAAAGAACATGACATTCATATTGATTGATTGATTGATTGATTGATTGACTGGCACTGGGGATTGAACCCAGAGGCATTCTACCTCCAAGCTACACCCCCAGCCCGACTTTATGTCTTTTTTGGAAACAGGGTCTCACTAGGTTGCTAAAAGCCTTGCTAAGTTGCTGAGGCTGGCTTTGAACCTGAGATCCTCCTGTCTCAGTCTCCCAAGTACAGGGATTACAAGCGTGCACTACCATGCCCAGCTGACATTCAACTTTTTTTTTTTTCTGTGGTACCGGGGATTGAACCCAGGGGCGTTCTACCTCCGAGCTACACCCCCGGCCCTATTTTTTTATACTTTATTTTGAAACCAGGTCTCAAGAAGTTGCGGAGGGCCTCACTAAGTAGCTGAGGCTGGCCGCGAACCCGGATCCTCTGGTCACAGCCTCCCGAGTACTGGGATTACAAGCGTGTGCCACCAGGCCCGGCTTGACATTCAACTTAAAAACACAATGAAATGGGAGTGAGGATTCTCACATAGACAAATCTTACTAGGTTGTCAAAAGCAGTGTCTCACCAGAGGTAGGTGCACACCTGTAATCCTAGTACTTGGGAGGCTGATACAGGAGGATCACAGGTTTGAGATCAGCCTTAGCAATTTAGCAAGGCCCTCCGCAACTTAGTGAGACCCTGTTTCAAACTAAAAAAATAAAACAGAGCTTGAGGTGCAGCTCGGAGATAGAATGCACCTGGGTTCAATCCCCAGTACCACAAAAATAATAAACAAACAAATAAATAAAATGTACAGTCCTTTTAAATAATTTTTTGCCCTCTGAATTTAGGCCCAACATCAGAAGACAAAGCCTCAGTTACTTGCCTGGTGTGGTGGCACACGCTTGTAATCCCGATATTTGGGAGGCTGAGACAGGAGGATCGCAGGTTCGCGGCCAGCCTCAGCTACTTAGTGAGGCCCTCTGCAACTTAGTGAGACCCTGTTTCAAAAATAAAGAATAAAAATAGGGCTAGGGGTATAGGTCAGAGGTAGAATGCTCCTGGGTTCAATCCCTAGTACCACAAAAAGAAAAGCCTCAGTTAATTGACTTTACCTGGGGCTTATTTCATTAATTTTTTCCTCTAAAATTTTCCTCTAGTAATTGCTAGCTGGGCGTGGTGATGCACGCTTATAATCCCAGTGCTTGGGAGGCTGAGACAGGAAGATCGCAGGTTTGCGGCCAGCCTCAGCTACTTAGTGAGACCATCGTCAACTTAGTGAAATCCTGTTTCCAAACAAAAGAATAAAATATGTCTGGGGGTATACCTCAGAGGTAGAATGCCCCTGGGGTTCCATCCCCAGTACAACCAAAAAAAAAAAATTAGTAATTGCTTCATGAATGATTTCTGCAGAAAAGTTACTGGGGATGTTTCATTAGAGGAGGTTACCTAGGATTTGGGGAAAACAATTTGGTTGGATATACAGGTACCATCCTATACAGGTACCATCATTCGTCATTTTGATGTCATCTAAATTTCAAATATGGTGTGCAGGAAGAAATAAATCACTTCTGAAGGACTATATAGAGCAAATGCACACAAATATGTATGTATTTTGAGAAAAAAGTGTCCCTGGTGATTCTGATATGTACCCATGAATATCTGTTTGAATGAATGGATGCCCAATTCCCAAACCCCACAGTGAAAACCTCTGGGAACATATTCAAATTCTGTTGCCAGAGCCGGGCGTGGTGGCGCACACTTGTAATCCCAGTACTTTGGGAGGCGGAGACCGGAGGATCCGGGTTCGCGGTCAGCCTCAGGTCTCGCTCTCTCTCTCCCCGTCTTTCTCTCTCTCTCTCTCTCTCTCTCTCTCTCTACCTAGTGAGGCCCTCCGCAACTTCGTGAGACCCAGTTTCAAAATAAAAGCATAAAAAATAGGGCCGGGGGCGTAGCACGGAGGTAGAACGCCCCTGGGTTCAATCCCCGGTACCGCAAAAAAAAAAAAAAAATTCTGTTGCCAAGCTGCGCTTACTTGCTCTTATTTCCAGTTAACTTTAGCATGCCCAGAGGGCACATGACACTACACTTTGAGACCTTCTAAGGACTCACCAGACAGACACTTCATGTCCTGGTAGGTCCTTGGCTCTCTAAGGACTTGCCCTGCCCTAGCCCAGAGCCAGCTTACACACAGGTATTTAGAGGTGGCCCCACTTCTCTCCCACAGCCAATTAAAGGGGAGGGCCTAATGTAAGTCCAACCTCATCTTGAGAAGTACAGAAATGCGGTTAGTTTTGCTCTTTTCACAAGCACTAACAGGTTAAGTTGGTGTCAACTTTGGGTCATTAGCCTCCTCTGAAGACCCTGTGGAGTTCCTTGTATCCCTTTAGGACATTGATGCCAGAGGAGGAATTCCACCTGCAAGCTCCAAAGATTGGATGATGGGCTGTCACTCAAAATGCCACTCACTTCCCTACTGAAGTTCCTGCATTTTATTCAGACTGAATTGCTAACACTAATCTCACATTCTAGTGTTTCTCCTTGAAACACTAGACACATGACTTGTCTCTCCACTAACAGGCTAACAGCAAATGATAATCAGGAGTGATTTGTGGAAATTTGTCATTTTCCTGTGAACTTTGCAAACATTAGGGGAGAGGAAAATCTGAGTGATACCATACCACCCACAAAGTCACAGCTTGGAGCTTTGAGATTCTGGAGTTAAGGTTCAAAAGTTACCCAGAAGTTGGGTGTGGTGGCACATGCCTGTTAATCCTAGTACTTGGGCGGCTTAGACAAGAGGATCACAGGTTCATGGCCAGCCTCAGCAACTATGTGAGATCCTCCACACTTTAATTTCAAAATGTAATATATATATATATATATATATATATATATATATATATATATATAATAGGGCTAAATATTTTATATATATATATAAAATAGGGCTGGGGGTGTAACTCATAGGCAGAATGCCCCTGGGTTCAATACCCAGTACCACAAACAAAAAAAAATTAAAAAATAAAAGAGATACCCAGAATTCTATCCAGCATCAAAGAGGCTGCTCTTGTGAGAATATCCCAAATATCAGTTCCACAAACCCTTTCCATTTTTTTTTAAACTGGGGATTGAACCCAGGGGAATTCTACCTCTGAGCTACACCCCCAGACCAATTTTATTTTTTGCATTAAAACAGGGTCTCTACTAAGTTGGTAAGAGCCTAACTAAGTTGTTGAGGCTGGCTGCAAACCTGCAATCCTCCTGTCTCAGCCTCCCAAGTACTGGGATTTTTTTTTTTTTTTTGCGTTACTGGGGATTGAACCCAGAGGCGTTCTACCTCCGAACTACACCCCCGGCCCTATTTTTTATACTTTATTTTGAAACCGGGTCTCACGAAGTTGCGGAGGGCCTCACTAAGTAGAGAGAGAGAGAGAAAGACAGGGAGAGAGAGAGATAGAGAGAACTGAGGCTGGCCGCGAACCCGGATCCTCCGGTCTCCGCCTCCCAAAGTACTGGGATTACAAGCGTGCGCACCATGCTCGGCCCAAGTACTGGGATTTTTTCAATTTTTTTTTTTTGAGGTACCGGGGATTGAACCCAGGGGCATTCTACCTCCGAACTACACCCCTGGCCCTATTTCTTATACTTTATTTTGAAACCGGGTCTCAAGAAGTTGTAGAGGGCCTCACTAAGTAGCTGAGGCTAGCTGCGAACCCGGATCCTCCGGTCTCAGCCTCCCAAGTACTGGGATTACAAGCGTGCGCCACCACGCCCAGCATTTTCCAAATATTTTTAAGAAAAACCTTGGAAATTATTGGAATCCCTACTAGTCAGTTGGGTAAAGTCTTAGAGCATCAAGATTAGGAGTATTGGCATAATTTTGATTTCATTTATATTCTAGTCTGTGAAGTCTGAGACCTAAGAGTTATTGGCAGCACTCTATCACTGCTGTTCTAATCGAGTTGTCTGTGCCTGGCAGTCCTTGGTTGCTTCAAGCAACCAAGTCTGTCAATGGAACCAGATGCCTGATTATATCATTGCTGAGACATCACAATTTAAGCTCTGACAATCCTACCAGGGTACAGCTTTGTTCTGGCCTCTAATTCCTCTGTACTCAGGATAAATAGCCTCCAATTCACAAGTTAGCAACGCTCTGTGGTAGACTCCTGAAAAGGATGTTGCATGGTAAATATTTCTGGGCCCAAGCTGGCATCACTGGAATTAAGATCAGACCTTCACACCATCCCAAGCTTAATGTACTGAGGCCACTGGTGTCACCTTGATACCACCTATTGCATACGGAGCCACGCTCACTGTCCATTGGCCCAAGGCCTGACATCCTTCAAGAGATGGTTTTAGCCTGGCATGGTGGCACACTTGTAATCCCAGTACCTGGGAGGCTGAGATCGGAGGATCCAGGTTTGCAGCCAGCCTCAGCTACTTAGTGAGGCCTCCGCAACTTAGTGAGACCCCGTTTCAAAATAAAGAATAAAAAAATAGGGCTGGGGGTGTAGGGGGTGTAGCCTGGAGGTAGAATGCCCCCTGGGTTCAATCCCTGGTACTACCAAAAAAAAAAAAAGAGAGAGAGGGATGGTTGGGACTGATCCACTCTGGCTTTCATCCCTGGTTTCATTGCCACATTACTCACTGGTCTTCCATTACCTCAGTGGTCTGAAAATGGGGTCCTTAGACCAGTAGCATTCATATTACTTGGGAACTTGTAATGAAATTCTCGGGCCCCACACCAGATCTACTCAACCAGAAACCCTGGGACTGGGGCCTAAGAATCTGTGTTTTTACAAGCCCTTATGCACATCAAGGCGTGAGAATGACTGCAACCACACCATCATCCCCCTAATACTAGTTCTTTCCTTGGTCCTGTCTCAGCTCCTCACTCTTCAAATGCACCCTCACTCCCAGCTATGGAACACCTGCCCTGTGATCAACAAATTCCCCTCTGTCCTCTACATTTTCCAGGAATATTCTCCATGCCTGCTTGCATTAATTAAACTTGAGCTCTATGGTAGTGAAACTGTACCCAGATCTATGTACCACAGGTCCTTGTCCTCATTTCTCTTCAACACTATTTGTAATCATTACTTCTTCCCTGCTCTTTTATAAAGACTCCCATTTCTTTGAAGTTCATATCTTATGATGGTTAATTTTATGTCAACTTGACTGGGTTAAGGGATGCCCAGATAGCTGCTAGGACATTATTTCTGAATGCATCTGTGAGGGTGTTTCTGGAAGAGATTAGCATTTGAATCAGTAGACTGAGAGAAAAAAAAAGGTCCACCCTCATCAATGTGGATGAACCAATTGAGGGCCCAAATAGAACAAAAATTTAGAAGAAGGACAATTCTCAATTCTCTGTCTTTCATGAATAGAGAATGGGGACATTCACCTCTTCTGCCCTTGGATATTGGAGTTCCTGGTTCTTGGCACTTTGGACTGCAGGACTTATACCTTAATACTTGGAACTTTGTTCCAAGGGCTATGGGAAGTCATTGAAGAGTTTTAGGCAGCTGACTTGAATTGGTCTTTCTTTTGGGAAAAAAAAAAAACCACTCTGGCTACTGCGTGGAAAGGAGGCACGATGGAGCTGAGACACAGTGAAGACAATTTTGCTGTGGTCCAGCTGGGAGATGAAGATGATTAGGGAGGTAACCAAGTGCTTTCTTTGTACTTTTCTCTGAAAGTGTAGTACATGAACCAGCAGCATCCAAACCCACCTGAGAATTTGTAGGGCAAATTCTCAGGCCTTACCCCCCTCACCCTCACTTACTTTTATTAAACGTGTGTGTGTGTGTCTGTGTGTTTCTGTGTGCATGTGTGTGTGTGTGTGTGTGTGTGTGTGTGTGTGTGTGTGTTACTGGTACTGGGGACTGAACCCAGGAGTGGTTCTACCTCTGAGATAAACCCCTGGTCCTATTTTATTTTTTATTTTGAAACAGGGTCTTGCTAAGTTGCTGAAGCTGGCCTCAACCTGCAATCCTCCTGTCTCATCCTCCCAAGAACTGGGATTACAGACGTGTACCACTATGCCTGACTCCTCTTATTAAACTTCTAATCCTTTACATTTTCCCTCATTTGCAGTAAATAACCTTCACATCTTATTTTAGAGGAAAAGTAAAAATAAAAGAACCCATCATGTAGGAATTTCTTCAATTTCTGGCCACCATACCTGTAAATAGCTACAAATGATTTTCTTTGGTTCATTCACACTAAAGAAGTATCCCTCCTGACTGTGGCCCGGCTCTCTATCTGTTCTTACTATTCATGCATGCTTGAGTCTCTGCCTGCATATTAAATATATATAAGCACATCTGCAATCCCAATACTTGGGAGGCTGAGACAGAATGATCTCAGATTGGAGACCAGTCTCAGCAACGGAGCAAGACTCTCAGCAACCTAGTGAGCCCCTATTTCAAACCAAAAAATAAAAAGGGCTGGGGGTGTAGCTCGGAGGTAGAATGCCCTGGGTTCAATCCCCAGTACCCCCCCAAACACAAATATCTATATCTTCCCCTGCCTCCAGCTATCATTCTGTCTGCCCCAAAGCCAAACATCTTAGAAGAAATTGTCGGCCGGGCGTGGTGGCGCACACTTGTAATCCTAGTACTTGGGAGGCAGAGACGGGAGGATCCGGGTTCGCAGCCAGCCTCAGCTACTTAGTGAGGCCCTCCGCAACTTCGTGAGACCCGGTTTCAAAATAAAGTATTCAAAATAGGGCTGGGGGTGTAGTTTGGAGGTAGAACGCCCCTGGGTTCCATCCCCGGTAACGCCAAAAAAAAAAAAAAGAAGAAATTGTCTACATTTGCTCCCTCTCCTCTCTAATCACCTCCCAACCTTCTTGAACCCAGCTTTGGCTCCTGCCATTCTACTGAAAGATCTCTTGCCAGGGTTTTCAATGATCTCCTACTGCCCAAACTGTAGAAAACATTCAGTCATGTCACACTAGTATGCTCATACTTCCTACTAAATTCCTACTAAATATGCTCATATTCCTACTAAAAACTGGCTTTTACGCCAGTTTTTAAAAGAGCTGCCACCCAAGCCACCTGAATACCTCTTTCCTGCCCACTACCTCAGACACTCCCCCATAGCCTACCATCATTTAGCAATAAAGGGGTTAATGACAGGCACAGCATAGGTTCTCCTTACCCTGCTCCCATATCAGGCTAACATTCATCTAATTGGTTGGTGTCCAAACCCTACCAGTTGTTAAATATTTTTGGTAAACCAGGCATACCTGTAATCCCAGTACTTGGGAGGCTGAGACAGGCGGATTACAAGTTTGAGGCCAGCCTCAGCAACTTAGTGAGACCCTGTTTCAAAATAAAAATAAAAAAATAAATAAAATAGGGCTGGGGGTATAGCTTAGAGGTAGAATGTCCCAGGTTCAATCCCCAGAACTACACACACACACACACACACACACACACACACACACAATCTTTTTCAGTAAAACCCACCCCAGCTAAATCAACAGATTTTCCAGTCTCCATCTTTTCTTTTTCTTTTTTTTTTTTTTTGCAGAACTGGAGACTGAACCCAGGGGTATTCTACCTCCAAGTTACACCCCCAGCCCATTTGTTATTTTTTTTTTTTTTGAAACAGGATCTCACTAAGTTGCGGAGGGCCTCACTAAGTAGTTGAAGCTGGCTATGAATGCGCGATCCTCCTGTCTTAGCCTCCCAAGTACTGGGATAACAAGTGTGTGCCACCACGCCCGGCTCCTCCAGTCTCCATCTTGACTGAGCAGAATCATTTACCACAGCTGATTCTTAGAGTTTCTTCCTTTGATTTCTGTTATGTCATACTTGCCTGTTTTTTTTGTTTTGTTTTGTTTTTCCTGCACTTTCCAGTTTCCTGTACTCCTTTTCCCATCCACATAACCTTTACTTATTATTTTTTTTTTTTTGCGGTACCAGGGATTGAACCCAGGGGCTTTCTACCTCCGAGCTACATCCCCGGCCCTATTTTTTATACTTTATTTTGAAACTGGGTCTCACAAAGTTGCGGAGGACCTCACTAAGTAGCTGACGCTGGCCGCGAACCCAGATCCTCCAGTCTCCGCCTCCCAAGTACTGGGATTACAAGCGTGCACCACCACGCCCAACGTCCACATAACCTTTAAATGTTGATGTTGTCTTCAGTCCTCTTATCTTTAATATCTGGATAGATTTGATTCTCACCACACAGCTTCAATTACTCTCCATGTGTGAATGAATCCCACATTGAATATTTAACCAAGATCCTGCCTCTGAACTCTATGGCCTGACTCAAATGTGTGCTTAGCAAACACATTTGGATGTCTCCTAACCCCTACAAACTTAACATGTATAAAATTGAACTTTCCATCTCCTAGCACCCCATCTGGTCCTTCTGCACGGATGGTTCTACCATCTACCCGATGCACAAATCAGAAACCCAAGACTCATCTGTGACTCCTGTCTCCTCACCACCTTCCCACATTCAGTCAATTACCATGTTCTATTTATTCCACTTTTGAAATACTATATATGTAATACATGTACATAAAATCCATTGAATTCTCTCCATATCTGCTGCCTGTCCTTGGTTGAAGCTACTATCACCTCTGTGATTATAGTGGCCTCTTGTATTCCTGCATCCATATTTGCCTCCCTCTAATCTATTTTCTGCAAAGCAGCCAGAGTGATCTTTTAAAAATGCAAATCTGATTAGACCAATATATCCTGTTTCACTCTCCTGGGGTTCAAAATGAGGTCACATTCCTCTCAATGTTCAAATCAGATGACTTGGAGCCTCCAACTTGTCTCCCTTGTGTGATAACTTCAGATTCCAAAGGTTCAGATTGTCTTAATAAGTAGAACTGGAAAACTTGCCCAGATTCTTTTTGCTTGCTGTGACTGTTAGTAAAACACCATATTCTACCCGTTCCTCTGCCCTTGTGTAGTCCTTACTCATTGCTGTATGATCGGCTGTGACCAGACACAGGTGTCCACCAAATAGCCCAGGGCAATACTCATTCACTAAGAGAAAGCGTTTTGATGATCTAGGGACCTGGCAGTGTTTTAGTTCTAGAAGTAGGAAAACAAAACAAAAAACTTTATTCAAATGTGTTATATTCAGCTATGATGGCTGAGTGCCATGGTAGGCCTAGGACCCAAATGTTCAATCACTTCCTTTTCATATCTCTTTTAGTTCATATACAGGGATAAGTAGTGCTGGTAGTTGTCTGAATCTGCTCTTATTCTCCAAAGCTAAATTTTAGTGGCTTTGTGAATTAGGTCATGCAAATTGATCTGGTTCTACCCAAGTCTACTTTAGCAGCACTTTTTGCTTGCTGTGACTGTTAGTAAAACATCATATTCTACCCATTCCTCTGCCCTTGTGTAGTCCTTACTCGTTGCTGTATGATCGGCTGTGACCAGACACAGGTGTGACCAGACACAAGGCCCAAATGCATATGGTAACATAGGAGGCAAGTGGCCTGGGCCCCCAAATCACTCAGGAGGCCCTTGAAGCCTATGGAGTTAGGGTGTGGTCTACTTCTTTTCAAGAAGCATCTTTGCCTCAGTTTATTTTAACCCAAATGTCCCTGATGCTTTCTAGTTTTCTCAAGCTAGAAACACTAGGATCCCAGAAGCAACCTCTTCCTCAGCCCTCACATCTAAACAACCCCCAATCCTTGATGACTATGAATATCCTTAGGTTTCTGTCCTGATACTGCTTAATTCAAATCTTTATCTATTAATTTACCTTTCGTGTGTGTATGCGGTACTAGGAATTAAACCCACTGAGCTACCACTTAGCCCTTTTTATTTTTTATTTTGAAACAGGATCTTGCTAATTTGCCCAGGCTAACCCTGAACCTGTGATCCTTTTGTCTCAGCCTCCCAAGTACTGGGATTACAGGCATGCACACCTGGCTCACTTACCATTTTAATTAGTTCCTATAGGTCACTCTGACTCAGTTTCCAATCCAACTTCCATATTGCATCCACTGGTCTTTCTAAAACATAAATCTGATCCTGCTGTTGGGTGATGAGTCCATTCCTCAACTCAGGAACTCAGGATCTGAGGCGGGTCCTTAGCTAACGTGGCGGAAAAGAGCTTCAGCACACACCATTCAGAGACATAGACAGAGGTTTATTTAGGAAAGTAGGAAATACACATTCAAGTGAGAAGGCGGGCCCTCTTAAAAGGGAAAGAGAGACTTTTTGGGGAGTGCAAGGCTCTTTTCTTATAGGGGACTTCTATGAGGGATGGGCTAGAGGAGGTATGTGAGGATGATCTCAGTCTAGTGGTCCCTGAGGCAGTTTATGGTGGTCTGGTGAGCTGGTAGTCTGGTCAGCCTTAGGAAGGATGATCTCAGTCCGGTAGTCCCTGAGGCAGTTTATGGTTGTCTGGTGGGCTGGTCAGCCTTAGGGTCCTCAGCCTGATCAAGGTCTTTATTATCTGATTAACAGATAAGCTGGAGTGTGTCCTAAATTATATGTTTCTCAAGGTATCGTACCTGTCTTGTTAACAGTGCACAGGGCAATTATGGTTTCTTTCAGTTAACTCTAGGATCTATAGATTTCCCAGAAATTTGGGAGAGACAGGCCTGGGAAAGAGAACTAGTTTGGGGAGTAAAGGTTGAGGCACTTTAGCACCTGGTTCTTATATTAAAGTTATATTTTACTTTTTCTTTCTGTTTCTGCCTGTCTCCTTTTTATCTATTTCTTGTATCCTACATCATTGTCACTATTCTTCTTAAAGCTTTTTAGTTAATCCCCATTGTCTATTGCAAAGAAAGGATTCTTAATCTGAGATCCATGAACCAGGAGTCCATGGAGGAGCATCAGAATAATTGTCAATTATCTGCAGAATTTTCATGTGCATTTTTCCAGTGAGCTTGTCCAGAGTTTTAATGAGAACATCAGAGGAATATATTTCCAATGAGGCTAAGACCTACAGTTAAAAGTTCAAATTGTTTAACTGGAGGAAAGGGGACTTCCTGACCTTGTCACTGCTCCCCAGGTCAGTCTTATCATCTGTAATGTCCTCCCTAACATCCCTCCCCAATTACTGCTCCCACAGTTAGGACCTCTTATGACACCTAAAACACTCTGTATGATTGCATGCCTCCATGTGCTTTGGGGCATGCTGTTCTTCTCCCTGCAACGCCTTATCTCTTTCCTTTAATCATTTTCATCTGTTTGTAAAAAATATCTTTCAAATTCCAGCTCTTCCAAAATTTCCAGAGATCCTTTTGCCAATTCCCTTCCATAAAGAGTTAAGCATTCCCACTTAGGTTCCACCTCTGTTCCTGGTACAGGCTTTTGCTTTTGCCCATTTAAAAAGTGAAATATTATAGCTGGGCGTGGTGGCACATGCCTATAATCCCAGTACTTGGGAGGGTGAGACAGGAGGATTACAGGTCCGAGGCCAGCCTTAGCAATGGAGTGAGACTCTTCAGCAACCTAGTGAGACCCTACTTCAAAACAAAAAAATAAAAAGGACTGGGGGTGTAGCTTGGAGGTAGAATGCCTCTGGGCTCAACCTCCAGTACAAAAGAAAGAAAGAAAGAAAAAGAAAGAAAGAAAGGAAGAAAGAAAGAAAGAAAGAAAGAAAGAAAGAAAGAAAAAAAAATTTTTTTTTGGTCTGGGGATTGAGCCCAAGGGCATTCTACCTCCTAGCTACACCCCAAGCCCTATTTTTTAATTCTTTCTTTCTTTTTTTTTATTTTTATTTTTTGCGGAACTGGGAATTGAACCCAGGGGCATTCTACCTCCAAGCTACACACACAGCCCTATTTTTTTTATTCTTTTTTTTTTTTTTTTTTTGCGGTACCGGGGATTGAACGCAGGGGCGTTCTACCTCCGGACTACACCCCCGGCCCTATTTTTTATACTTTATTTCGAAACCGGGTCTCACGAAGTTGCGGAGGGCCTCACTAAGTAGAGAGAGAGAGAGAGGGAGAGACAGGAAGAAAGAGAGAGAGAGAGAGAGAGAGAGGTGAGGCTGGCTGCGAACCTGGATCCTCCGGTCTCCGCCTCCCAAAGTACTGGGATTACAAGGGTGCGCCACCACGCCCGGCTTTTATTCTTCATTTTGAAACAGGGTCTCACTAAATTGCAGAGGGCCTCACTAAGTAGCTGAGGCTGGCCGTGAACACGGATCCTCCAGTCTCAGCCTCCCAAGTACTGGGATTACAAGCGTGCGCCACCACACCGGGCTGAAAAAAATATTTTAAGCCAAATTCTTATTGAAGTGTAACATATCTGCAGAAGGTCAGAAAATGGGTGAACTGTAAGCATATAGCTCAATGAGTTTTACAAAGTGAACACACCTGTATCAAGAGATAGAATATTACCAGATTCTCAAAAGCCTCTCTTCTGTTTCATCCAGTTGGTATCTAACTGCAAAGGTAACCAGTGTTCTGATTTCTCTTGCCATAGACTTGTTTATCCATATTTTATTGTTCCATGATGTTTTGGTTAGCCTTTCTGTCACCATAACCAAAATACAGGACAAGAACAACTTACAGCTGGGCATGGTGGCTCCTGTCTGTAATCCCTGTACTTGGGAGGCTGAGACAGGAGCATCCAGGTTCGTGGCCAGCCTCAGCAACTTAGTGAAGCCCTTAGCAATTAGTGAGACCGTGTTTCAAAATAAAAAACTAAGCTGGGCATGGTGGTGCATGCTTGTAATCCCAGTACTAGGGAGGCTGAGACAGGAGGATTGTAGGTTCGCGGCCAGCCTTGGCTACTTAGTGAGGCCCTCTGCAACTTCGTGAGACCCTGTTTCAAAATAAAGGATAAAAAATGGGGCCCGGGGTGTAGCTCAGAGGTAGAATGCCCCTGGGTTCAATCCCCGGTACCGCAAAAAAAAAAAATTAAAAATCAAAATAAAGAATAAAAAAATAGGGCTAGGGGTGTAGTTCAGAGGTAGAATGCCCCTGGGTTCAATCCCTGGTACAGCAAAAAAAATTAAAAACAATATATACCACTTATTTATCCTATTTTTGATAGGCATTTGAGTTGTTTCCATTTGGGGGTTATTAAGAACATGTACAAAGTCAGGCGTGGTGGTGTATACTTATAATCCCAGTACTTGGGAGGCAGAAACAGGAGGATCGCAGGTTCAAGGACAGCCTCAGCAACTAGTGAGATTTTTCATCAGCCTAGCAAGATCCTGTTTCGAAATAAAAATAAAAATAAAATAGGACTGGGGATGTAGCTTGGAGGTAGAATGCCCCTGGGTTCAATCCCTAGTGCCACAAAAAAAAAAATGTACAATGAACATTCTTATACATGTCTTTCATTGACCATATGCGTATACATTTTTATTAGGTATATACCTAATCGTGGCATTTCTGTATTATGGGCTATGTGAATATTCAGCTTTAGGGGATAATACCAAATACTTCTCTAAAAAGGTTGGGATCATCTATGCTCCCATCAGCAGTGCATGAGTTTCAATTGTTCTATATGCCTTGTCCATTGCAGTTTCTAAATTTTAACCATTTGGGCGACTATGTAGTACTTCCTGAGGTATATTACCCTGAATTTTATTTAATTAGTCTGTCCTTCTCAACACTGGTTTCCTTGAGGCCATGGGATTATGTCTTCTTCAACATGAGAGTCAACATGCACAGTGTCTGGCCCACATAAGGTGCTGAGTGCTCATTCAGTAAGACTTGCAGAAATAATCAGGGGAGAAGTCTTCCATGTGCTACAGTCAAACTTTTCAGGTAAGTAACCATCTGTCATGACTAAGTTAAGTCAAGTTTAAGCATGTCTAGTCATTAGACATGCTTGAGTATCCACCACTGTGGGGTATTATTCTTCTGGTACTTTTTTCCCAAAGCCTCATCAGCTAGGTACTTTGTAGCATTGACTTTCAGTGTAGACATTGGAGCTGTGACAATCCTGATCATAGAGTCGAAGACACCTTGAAATATGATTCTATTTCCCCTACTTTCTCAAAAAATCATATCTAAACCACCCAAAGAAGAAGGGGAGAATCTAATTCTTGTTTAAAGATAACCAGTGAAGCAAAATCAAAACCATATGGAGGTACTACTCTTCATTAAGATGTATTGATTAAGCCGGGTGTGGTGGCGCACGCTTGTAATCCCAGTACTTTGGGAGGCGGAGACCGGAGGATCCGGGTTCGCGGCCAGCCTCAGCTCTCTCTCTTCCTGTCTCTTTGTCTCTCTGTCTCTCTCTGTCTCTGTCTCTCTCTCTCTCTCTCTCTCCTTAGTGAGGCCCTCCGCAACTTTGTGAGACCCGGTTTCAAAAATAAAGTATAAAAAATAGGGCCGGGGGCGTAGCACAGAGATAGAACGCCCCTGCGTTCAATCCCCGGTACCGCAAAAAAAAAAAAAAATGTATTGATTAGTGCTGGGCATGATGGCACGTGCCTGTAATCCCAGTACTTGGGAGGCTGACACAGGAGGATCACAGGTTCACAGCCAGTCTCAGCTACTTAGTGAGGCCCTCCGCAATTTAGTGAGACCCTGTTTCAAAATTAAGAATAAAAAACAGGGCTGGGGGTGTAGCTCAGAAGTAGAATGCCGTGCCAGGCGTGGTGGCGCACGCTTGTAATCCCAGTACTTTGGGAAGCGGAGACCGGAGGATCTGGGTTCACGGCCAGCCTCAGCTCTCTGTCTCTCTCTCTCTCTCTCTCTCTCTCCCTGTCTCTCTCTCTCT
>PVJS01037136.1:0-20088 GCA_004027185.1 Glis glis
AAAAAAAAAAAAAAAAAAAAAAATAGGGCTGGGGGTGTAGTCCAGAGGTAGAATGCCCCTGGGTTCAATCCCCAGTACCGCAAAAAAAAAAAAAAAAGTTTCTAGAGAAAGAGAACAGGTATATGCAGACCAGAGTCTCTACTGGGCACTGTAACACGTCAGGAAGCAGGAAGGGAATGGGCTTCCCTGGGGCAATACGACATCACAGGACTGAAAAACACCAACACGCAGTTGAACACTGAAAGCTCTCAGAATAGCCAATGCAATCTCTCCACCATTGTTCCAGCTCCTCAGAATCACTGCTCCCTTACACTTTGATATGTGTCCCTGTCTACTAGTAGGTACTTCTATAATGACTGAGGGAAAATGAGACCTTTTCACTGACTTAGGGAGATAAGCTAGAAACTGGCGGGTGTAGTGGCGCGCGCCTGTAATCCCAGTATTTGGGAGGTTGAGACCAAGCACCTGAGATCGCAGGTTCGAGACCAGCCTCAGCAACGTACAATAAGCTAGAAACCGAAGCTTATCATTTTTAAAGTAGACAGTTGGCAGGAAGTCAATGCACTTACGTAAACTTAAACTACAAATACAAGCGTGTCATTAGTATAAATGTAGTACTTGATGCACTGTTAGGGAACTCTAAGAATGGGTTTAACTCTATTTTGTTTCCATAAACCATACTGGAATCTCAACTGTTCCTCATGAAATAGGATTCACAATTTAAACAAATTCTATTTTAAGCCTCCTATTTTCCCCAGCATTAAAAAATGTTAACGTACATTTGCAGAAGTTTGGAAAAGTTCACTCTGCAGCAGCTGAAGAGCAGACGGTCTCTGAGATGCATTCCTCCTTGTCAAGAGCTGGATATACTGAGCTTGTACTGGCCACTTTTTACTGAGGGATTCAGGTATCTGACCAGTTCTTACACCTGTTAAAACTGTTGCTCTCTCCATTTCTGTCCCGAATGGCTGAAAGAGCTCAAGCAGGATCACACCCAAGCTGTACATATCTGACTGGAAAGGGACAAAAAAGGGGGTTCAAGAATGAAATACAACGTTAGAATAACACTTTTTTGGGGGGAGAGTACTGGGGAATAGAACCTCTGAGATACACTCACAACCCTTTTTTTTTTTTTTTGAAACAGGATCTAAGTTGCTGAGGGTCTCACTAAATTGCTGAGGCTGACCTCAAACTTGTGATCCTCCTGTCTTAGCCTCCCAAGTACTGGGATTACAGGTGCACGCACTACCATACCTATCCAAAATAACACTTCTATTGCAGTGTATATCCTCTCAAACAAGCCAGGATTTCTAAGAATGAGAATTTACAGTCACCTACAAAGAAGGGAACACAACAGTATGGCTCATATCTCACAGAAGCAGGTTACAATGCCAAATATAGTCTCTAGTCTGTATACTGCAAATAGTAGGTGATTCACCCGAGCGAGGGGGGACCGGGACTTTCACAGGCAGCCCAGTCTCTTAATACTCAAAAGGGGCATCCATAGACATGCAGGATCTCTCCTACCACCCACAGTAGTGAGCCCTACAACAATCTCCATGCTAGTGATGATCCAGGCCTGACCAGGCAGAGCAATGTGGGCTCGCAACTGCTAGTGCTAGCAACGGGGACTGTCACCAGGTCCTACTCTGGTCTCACCTCTCCCTATCCTCATAATTAAGCATTCTTGGTAACATTTTCAAACTCTGCATAAAATGTACTGGTTTCCCTAAAAAGTTGTATTTTTTTGTTCTTTTTAACAAAGGTCTTTACTAGATAAGCTTTTAGGGGCAGCCATGGTTTTTTCTGGCATCTCTTTCCCAATGGCTAAAAAACTGAATGATTCATCAAAAAGAAGAAAATTTCCTAGGCTGTTATTTTAGAAGATTTGCTTTAATACTACTTTAAGGAAGAATGAGGATCAAAACTTTACCCTATCTTCATTTCCTTTCAAGGGGAGTCAAATGGCAGGCTTCCCTGTAGCATTTATTTACCCAAGCTTTCAGCCAGAAGAATGAAAAGCTGGAAACAGGCTTCTGTGAATTCTAGCTTCCTGCGGTGAATAGTGACATTTTAAAGGAAAAGCTCATTTCAAGAACTACTTTTACATCCATGGATTTAGAAACAGTCAAGCAGCCTAAAGGGCAATGCAGTCAGATTCAGTTGAAAAGTGAGGCTTCCCATTAGGGCAATTTGATCAGCAGACCACCTGCAGGACTCAGTTATCTCCAAAAACACCTCTGCCACACAATTTCTGCATTTACTGTTACTTGTGACTGCAGAACATGTCGAATAAATGAGTAAAAAGCAAGAAATACTACCTTGGCATCATATTCAGATCCTTCCAACTGTTCAGGTGAGGCGTACAGACAGGTCCCCACTCTGGAAGTATGTGTTGGTGTTCCTACAATGTAAAAAGCCAAAAGCCACATATTAAACCCCTGGGTGTTAACACTGTCAACATTAAAGAACACTTACTATGAGCGGGGCACCCTAGCTCCTAAGGGAACGGTTGCCTTTTGTCTCTATCTTAGCTTCATTATTAAATTTTTAAGATTTTCTTTAAATACTGACATGCTTGATTTTGTCTTTTTTATGCAAAAACAATACCCAAAAACTTACCCTTCTCATTTCTATTGGTCCAGTCTACATTCTTCTGTAGGATGTCTGTGCAGGCCAAGCCAAAGTCTCCTATTTTTACTTGCTGATCAGGGCCATGGAGAAAAATATTTCTAGGCTATAAGCAAACAGAACATGTCCTTAGTTTTCTTAAAATGAATAGTGAAGCCGGGTGTGGTGGCACACATTTGTAATCCCAGTACCTGGGAGGCGGAGACAGGAGGATCCAGGTTCGTGGCCAGCCTCAGCTACTTGGTGAGGCCCTCCGCAACTTTGTGAGACCCGATTTCAAAATAAAGTATAAAAAATAGGGCCGGGGGTGTAGCTCGGAGGTAGAATGCCCCCTGAGTTCAATCCCCAGTTCCACAAAAAAATAAAATAAAATAAAATGAATAGTGAAAACTTATGAGTGTTAAGAGTTATCAACTCAGCCGGAACAGTGGCGCACGCCTGTAGTCCCAGCACTTGGGAAGTTGAGACAGGAGGATCACAACAGGTTCAAGTCTAGCCTTAGTAACCTAGCCATACCCTCAGCAACTTAGTGAGACACTGTTTCAAAATTAAAAAAGGGCTGGGGGTAAAGCTCAGAGGTCAAACACCCCTGGGTTCATTCCCCAGTACCCCCCCAAAAAAACATCAATGCAGAAGCAGGCAGCCCTCTCAACATTTAAAACTTTTGAGAAAAAGTTCTTAAACTTGGCTGTATATTAGAATCATCAGAGCTTGTTGTTTTGTTCTTTTGTGGTACTAGGAGTTGAACCAAGGGCATTCTACCTCCGAGTTACACCCCTAGCCCTTATTTTTGTTTTGAAACAGGGTCTTGCTAGGTTACTGAGAGTCTTGCTACTTGCTGAGGCTGTCCTTGAATGTGCGATCCTCCTCTCTCAGCCTCCCAAGTACTGGGATTACAGGTGTGTGCTACTGTGCCTAGTGCTCTGGAGTTTTTTGGGCTGGGAGGGGCCAGGTTGGAACCCAGAGGCATTCTACCTCCAAGCTATACCCACAGCCCTATTTTATTTTTTATTTTGAAACAGGGTCTTGCTAAGTTGCTAAGGCTGGCCTCAAACCTAAGATTCTCCTGTCTCAACCTCCCAAGTACTGGGATTATAGATGTACACCACCAAGCCTGACTTCAATATTATTTTAAAGTCCCAAGCCGGGTGTGGTGGCACATACTTGTAATCCCAGTAGTTGGGAGGTGGAGACCCTCCGGAGGATCCGGGTTCACGGCCAGCCTCAGCTACTTAGTGAGGCCCTCCACAACTTTGTGAGACCCGGTTTCAAAATAAAGTATAAAAAATAGGGCCAGGGGTGTAGCTCGGAGGTAGAACACACCTGGGTTCAATCCCCGGTACCACAAAAAATAAATAAATAAATAAATAAATAAATAAATAAATAAATAAATAAATAAGTAAAATCCCAGTTTTACCAGGTTTGAGAAGCATAAATGTAGAACACTCTTTATACACAACTGCTCCTCAACCTTGACTGTACATCATCGTCTGACAAGCTTTTCAAAACTGTCCTCTCTGACAAGTCAAAGGCTGATATTTTTTATGAAAAACTTTGGAGACTTTTTGTTTGGGGGTTTGTTTGGGAAGATGCTGGGGATTGAACCTAGGGCCTTGTGCATGCTAAGCACATTCTCTACTTCTGATCTACAATCCCAAGCCAACTTTTTTTTTTTTTTTGGTAATAGGGATTGAACCCAGGGGCATTCTACCTCCAAGCTACACCCCCTGCCCTATTTTATTTTTTATTTTGAAACAGGGTCTCACTAAATTGCAGAGTACCTTGCTAAGTTGCTGATGCTGGCCACAAACCTGCAATCCTCCTGTCTGAGCCTCCCAAGTACTGGGATAACAGGCATGTGCCATCACGCCCAACTCCAAGCCAATTTTAATTTTTTTTTTTTTTTTTTTTTGCGGTACTGGGGATTGAACGCAGGGGAGTTCTACCTCTGCGCTACACCCCCGGCCCTATTTTTTTTATACTTTATTTTGAAACCGGGTCTCACGAAGTTGCGGAGGGCCTAAGTAGAGAGAGAGAGACAGACAGACAGACAGACAGCGAGAGAGCTGAGGATGGCCGCGAACCCGGATCCTCCGGTCTCCGCCTCCCAAAGTACTGGGATTACCACCACGCCCGGCCAATTTTAATTTTTTTTAAGACAGTATCTCTCGCTATTTTGGCTGCGTTGCCCAGGCTGGCCTCAAACTCAGGTCCTCCTGCTTCAGCCTCCCAATTAGCTGAGATTACAGGCATGTACCACTGCTCCCAGCAGCTTTGATATTTTTTAAAAACCCCATAAATGTCTCATCTATTAGTCAGGGTTGGGAATGACTAGATCACACTATGAAGGTACATATTTGGCTCTATTTAAGCAATGATCACAAACCTAAAACATCTTCCAAATGGACTATTTCTATGCCAGTGAAAAGCTGCATCTAGCTGGGCTCTGGTGCACATCTATAATCCCAGCTACTCAGAGGCTGAAGTGGGAGGACCACAAGTTTGAGGCCAGCCTGGGCAACTTATGAGGTCTGTCTCAAATTAAAACTTAAAAAAGGGCTGGGGGTGTAGCTCAGTGGTGGAATACTTGCCTAGCAGGTGAGAATGTGAGAGGCCCTGGGTTCAATCCCAAGCACTGCAAAAACAACAACAAAAAATCCTGCATCTATACTGTGGGAAGGAAGATTCTACAAATATTTAAAGATACCTGGGTTGAAAGTTGTTTGACTTTAAATGTAGTAATTTTTATGTTAATGTATAAATACCCCTATTTTAATTCTGTTAGCTGAACCATAATTGATTGGAAAACAGAAATCATCTTAGGTATAAAATGACAGCTTGGATGTTTTTGTTACTGAGTAGAAAAGTGACATTTGGCACTATGCAATCATGGGACAAAGTCTGAAATAGTTTGGCTCCAATATAAAAATGGATTGGGTTCACGAATACAGTTCTCAACAATTCTAGAATAGTTCTAGAACTGCACTGAAGGGATCATCATAAAGAGACTGAAACTGACCAATTCCATACCAGCAATTTCCCCTGAACTCTAAATCCTCACTCTTCAGATTTTCTCATGGGAAACATAACCAAGAGGGGAAGCAGAGACCTGGTGGTTGACAGTGCCAAGTCACTGGAGGACAGCCCGGCCATCACCACGCACACTAAACTTTATGAAGCCATAATCAAAGAGGACTGCCCTACAATCAAGGCCCTGCTCAGAAACCACCCTGTCAACCAGCCCTTGACTATTCTGGCCAACTCCACCAGCTACAGATTACATCTGAGCCAGGTACCCTCTTTTCTGCTTAGTCACCTTTAGAATAAAAGACGATGGCTTAGGAAGGAACATGACCTAATACTTGTGAACTCCCTAAGCTCCTCACTGCCCTCAATATACGTGGCTCGAAGGCCAGCTCCAGCACATGCCACTGAGGATCAGTATGCCCCCAGGTCTGCAACGCCTCCCTTCCACTCGCTACCCATGAACAGATGTGAGAAAAAACTAGAACTTGTTTGGCTAGAAAACATTAACATCACCCTCTCAAATATACCCATGTGATTCTGTCTAGGTGGTGGAATTATATTTTCCCCTCTTAATATATACTTTTTCATGGCTAATTTTCTATATAATGATTATTGCCTTTATAATTAATTGTTCAAAAAGGAAGCCACCAGCTAGGCGTGGTGGCACCCACCTGTAATCCCAGTACTTGGGAGGCTGAGACAGGAGGATCGCAGGTTCAACAAGGCTAATACACGGTAACTTCATGAGACTGTTTAAAAAAAAATAAAATAAAAGCAGCTGGGGGTGTGGCTCAGTGGCAAAGTGCCCCTAGGTTCAATCCTCAGTACCACCAAAAAATAAAAAAGGAAGCCACCTCTTCTTTCCTCCACCCTCTCCTCTTATCTTGCAGCCATGGGGTAAAACCTCTACTTACATATATATTTTAAGAACTAGCATAAACAGCTCTGCTAATCATAGACAGAACATATGCTGTGTTATCTTTGAAACCCCTGAAAATGCAGTTTTTACTGCTGATAAAATGACTTTGGCAAAGGCTTACAAAATACAGCACCTACTTGTCAATTGCCCTGTGGATTAATTTAAGGATAAAGTGACTTCATAGCAATTATCATTCATTTTACACTAGGAGTTCTTCACAAGAATCAACTTTCAAAGCTTGGAGTGTTATTTTTATTGCCCTGGTAAATTTGCATTTCTGTACAATACAGATTCTATAATATGAAATGCACTGGGTGTTGGTCATTTGAAACAGGCAACAGAAAAGGAAAATTTCAATGCATATACCAGAATAATACTGAACCAATGTAAAACTAGTGACTTAGTGGCTTTGGAATGGCAAGCTAACAGATACTATATACACAGGGCTGGTAACGCATTTTGGTTTCCCCGCAGCACACACAGTCCGTCATTCCCATTCATCTGGCCGCCGAATATCGCAAGGCACAAAGTTTGCTCTGTTTGTTAGAACATGGTGCTGACCCAGAAGTAAGGTAAGCAAACTCAGCAGGCTGGTGGGGTCTAGGTGAGAATGTGCCTGATTTAGAGGTTACTTATCCCAGTTATGTCTAGGCTTATTCATTCTTCATGGGCTGTGGGCTACAAATTAGTATGCCTTGAATGAGTCCATTTCCTTATGACTGGATGAGATACTCTGAGGAAGTGGAAACAATGCAAGAACACAAATAAGTCAAACTAGCTGGGCGTGGTGGCACATGCCTGTAATCCAGTACTTGGGAGGCTGAGATCGGAGGATCCAGGTTTGCGGCCAGCCTCAGCTGCTTAATGAGGCCCTCCGCAACTTAGTGAGACCCTGTTTCAAAATAAAGAATAAAAAATAGGGCTGGGGGTGTAGCACAGAGGTAGAATGCCCCTGGGTTCAATCCCCAGTACCGCAAAAAAAAAAAAAAAGGATGGTCTCAGCAACATACGAAACCCCAGCAACCTAGCAAGACCCTGTTTCTAAACAAAAAATAAAAAACAAAAAATATAATAATTAATTAATTAAAATTAAATTAAAAACTAACACAAATTGAGTACTAAGTGCTCAATAATAGGACTATGGAAAATGCATTAAGAACTGGCCATGGCCCTCACGAAGTCTAACAACCTAAGTACAGAAAATAAGAAAAAACAAATAGACAATGGGTTTAGTCATTTATTACCCTCTACTAGAAGGTAAGCTTCATAAAAGAGAAGTTTATCTTGCTCACCAGTCTATCTCCAACACGTAATCCAAATGCCTAACCCTGAGCAAGTGCCCAATAAATACTATTTGAATGAATGAATCACATGGTATAAAATTAATACAACTTCTTGGCCATATCCTTACCCTGCTCAGGAGAGCTCACCTAACTACCTTGCTTTCAATCTCTCCCAGCGCCCACCCCACCCCAGCTTTGCAAGGCCTCTCGAAGCCTTTCCACATCTGAGCCATCACAGATTCGCCCCATCTCCTCAGGGGTTCCTCAGAGCACCCTTTCCTACCCTCAAAAGCAGTACTGTCCCTGGGTGAGGCTTCTGCACCTCTCTAGATCTTTGCCCACTCCCACTATTTGCATCACTGTTTAACTCTGCTTGTGTGTCTTGCAGACTGCAAGCGCTCCAGAGGCAGGGCCCGCTTGCTATTTCGCCACACCCCCACCCCAAGGCCTCACAATAATAAATCTATGTGAACTGGAAATCCACCCATACACCCTGTGATATCCTGAGAAATTACCCAGCAATACAGACTTTGAAACTTTTTGGGGGAGTGGAGGAACTGAACCTAGGGTTGTTCTACCTCTGAGCTATACCCCAAGCCCCATTTTATTTTATGTTTTTTATTTTTTTGAAACAGGATCTCACTAAGTTGCCGAGGCAGGCCTTGAACCTTTGATCCTCCTGTCTCAGCCTCTCAAGTACTGGGATCACAGGTGTGCACCACCACACGCAGCTGAAACATTTCCTTAAAGTAATTAAAGGGTATTACTTTATGAAAATGTTGCCTTCTTAAGTGCTGATTCTCCGCCTGAAGCTGTTCTTGTTGTGAATCTAGTATAACATGATAAATACCTTCCAGGGACTCGCGGGGCCTCACCACTCTTCACTTGATGTTGCTGCACTGGCCAATCACTTCTACCACATGGACAAAACCAGGCAACAGAATCCAAAGGATCCTGACAGAAATTCAGAATAATGCCGTCTTGTGTCTCCGCATTTTGTGTGAACATGGAGCTCAAGTTAATGCCCGTGTAGACAATGGCAACAAACATTCACCCCTCCACCTGGCCATCACATATGGGACCTATCCAGTTCTCTCCATTTTGGCCCAAAGTGGTGCCCAGGTCAATGCTATTAATGAGTCCAGCATGACACCCCTGCACATGGCTGCAGATACACTGAATAAGGAGATGATGGAAATGCTCATTGCATGTGGTGCGAATGTCAACTGCGTTATCTCTTCCACCGGAAACACGGCCCTGAAGCTGGCAGTGTGCACCGCATCCAGCAAGGCAGGCCGACTGCTAGCAGCCGGGGTCAGCTGCATCCGTCTGCTGCTAATTCATGGAGCCAAGGTCAATGCCCAGGATCATGAAGGTCAAACAGCTCTCCACGAGGCATGTTTTGGAGGCAGAGAGGCAATAATCAATCTCTTGCTGGAATTTGAAGCAAATGTTAACATTTTAACAAAAAATTTGGAATCGCCAATTTACATGTACCTTCAGCGCAGCTCCAACATCAGAGATGCAACACTTCTTGCCAGGCTGCTTCACCACACATACCCTCTGAGGCTGACCAACAAGCAAGGAATTCTACCTGCAGGAATCATGCTACCAGAATTCCACCTCTTAAAGGAAACCCTAATAACCTTATCTCAAAAACCTTTATCCCTAGAGGACATCTGTAAAAGAAACATCAGAAATATTTATGGTGAAAAGTACAAACACCAGTTGAAGCAACTTCTCCCAGTGAAGATATGGAACTCCATATACTGCAGTTATGACTTAGCTCACCTCTTGATGAAGACCTCCACGTTCCTCAGTGCCAAGAACTTCAGCCCTCAAAGTGGTGTGCCAGAAAATACTTAACCTGACATCTTTCTATCCCAACTTACAAACTATTGCTTCTTAAATCTTTTCCCAAAACTAAAGTGATATGCACATTAACTCTTAATTTTCTTTTCTTTATTGTGGTACTGGGGGTTGAACCCAGGGTCATTCTACCTCTGAGCTCCACCCCCAGCCCTATTTTTATTCTTTATTTTGAAATAGGGTCTCACTAAGTTGCAGACGGTCTCACTAAGTAGCTGAGGCTGGCTGCGAACCTGCGATCCTCCTGTCTCAGCCTCCCAAGTACTGGGATTACAAGCGTGTGCCACCACGCCCAGCTTTAATTTTCTTTTAAACACCTTTACCATGATTTAATTTTTGCCTGAAAATTAGGCAAATACTTTAAAGCTCAATAGCCAAAGAAGAAAATATTTTCTCTTTCTCTTGATAGTCTTTTGCAGATAATAATTGGAATAGAGCGTGTGTGTGTGTGTGTGTGTGTGTGTGTATTTTTCCCCCTTTTTTGTGGTACTGGGGATTGAACCCAGGGGCACTTTACCTAAGAGCCACACCCTCATCCCTTTTTATGTTTTGTTTTGAAACAGGGTCTTATGAGGTTGGTGAGAGTCTTGCTACGCTGCTGAGGCTGTCCCCAAACATGCAATCCTCCTGTCTTAGCCTCCCAAATACTGGGATTATAGGCATGTGCCACCACACCAAGCTACCCCCCGTTCTTTTTTTTTTTTTGCGGTACCGGGGATTGAATGCAGAGGCGTTCTACCTCCGCGCTCCACCCCCGGCCCTATTTTTTATACTTTATTTTGAAACCGGGTCTCACGAAGTTGCGGAGGGCCTCACTGGGGGTGGGGGGGAGAGCGAGAGAGAGAGAGAGAGAGAGAGACAGGGAGAGAGAACGAGAGAGCTGAGGCTGGCCGCGAACCTGGATCCTCCAGTCTCCGCCTCCCAAAGTACTGGGATTACAAGCGTGCACCACCACGCCCGGCCTCCCAGTCCTTTTAAAATTTTTTTTTATTTTGGAGCCAGGCATGGTGGCGCACACTTGTAATCTCAGTACTTGGGAGGCTGAGACCAGAGGATCCGGGTTCGCGGCCAGCCTCAGCTACTCAGTGAGGTCCTCCACAACTTAGTGAGACCCTGTTTCAAAATAAAGAATTAAAAATAGAGCTGGGGGTGTAGCTTGGAGGTAGAATGCCCCTGGGTTCAATCCCCGGTTCCAAAACAAAAAAAAATTTTGTTTTGGAATAGCATCTCACTAAGTTGATGAGGGTCTTGCTTAATTGCTAAGGCTGGCCTTGAACCTGTGATCCTCCAATCTCAGGCTCCCAAGTACTGGATTACAGGCAAGCACCACCACACCCACCTTCCCTATATATTTTCTAAAACAGCAAAAAAAATAAATAAATATATAAATAAAACTTCCCAGAAGCCGGGCGTGGTGGCGCACGCTTGTAATCCCAGTACTTTGGGAGGCAGAGGCCGGAGGATCCGGGTTCGCGGCCAGCCTCATCTCTCTCTCTCTCTCTCTCTCCATCTCTCTCTCTCTCTCTACCTAGTGAGGCCCTCCGCAACTTCGTGAGACCCGGTTTCAAAATAAAGTATAAAAAATAGGGCTGGGGGTGTAGCGCGGAGGTAGAACGCCCCTGCGTTCAATCCCTGGTACCGCAAAAAAAAAAACTTCCCAGAAACAGATTTCTGCCTATAAGGCTGCATTTATTTGTTTATTTATTTATTTATTTGTTTATTTATTTATTTTATTGTCGTACTGGGGATTGAACCTGGGGGCATTCTACCTCCAAGCTACACCCCCAGCCCTATTTTATTTTTATTTTGAGACAGGATCTCGGCTGTCCTTCAACCTGTGATCCTCCTGTCTCAGCCTCCCAAGTACTGGGATTACAGGCATGCACCACCATGCCTGGCTAAGGCTGCATTTTTGAGAGTACTAAATAGACTTAGCATCACCAATTTAATATTAGAGTACATTTACTACCAAAAAACAGTGCTCATATTCTATCGAGAATTTCCAAATGCTCCCAAATTACTACTGTTAAATTCAACCTGAGGAGCGAGACCGGAGGATCCAGGTTCGCGGCCAGCCTCAGCTACTTAGTGAGGCCCTCCACAACTTCGTGAAACCCGGTTTCAAAATAAAGGATAAAAGATAGGGTCGGGGGTGTAGCTCGGAGGTAAAATGCCCCTGGGTTCAATCCCCGGTACTGCAAAAAAAAATAAAAAAAATAATAAATTCAACCTAAGGGTTTCTTGTTCTGAACCCATGAAATGATGATTTACATAATAGTAATGATGTCCTCCTGAGTAAATGAAGGAGGGTCCATCATCTCATTTAACTCAGCCCACATCAAGTCACCCCTCCCAAGAAGCCACGACTACTTTCAAGGATTTAGCTGCCCCACTTACCTTCAGGTCTCTGTGTACAATTCCCATGTTATGTATGTGAAATACACCTTCCACCAATTCCTGAAAAATTTTTGTTGCAACACTGGCCATAACATAAGGACCTGGAAGTAAGAAAAAAAGTAGTCTTGTTTCTCTATCATTTATTTATTTGCATGGTACCAGAGACTGAACCCAGGGGCATTCTGCTTCGGAACTATACCCCCAGCCCTTTATTTTTGTTTTGAAACAGGGTTTCATTAGGTTGCTGATGGCCTCGTTATGTTGCTGAGGCTGGCCTCAAACCTGCGATCCTCTGGTCTCAGCCTCCCAAGTACTGGGATTACAGGTGTGCACCATCACACCCAGTCATTTCTCTATTTTTTTTTTTTTTTTTGCGGAACTGGGGATTGAACCCAGGAGCATTCTACCTCCGAGCTACACCCCCAGCCCTATTTTTTATACTTTATTTTGAAACCGGGTCTCACGATGTTGCAGAGGCCTCACTAAGTAGCTGAGGCTGGCCGAGAACCCAGATCCTCCTGTCTCTGCCTCCCAAGTACTGGGATTACAAGCATGTGCCACCACGCCCAGCACATTTCTCTATTTTTTTAAATGCATTACATGTAAGTCTAAATGTTAATGTGGTTCTAAATACATTAACTTTGGACACTTAGGCAACATTCTAAAGAGCATTCAAAGTAACACAGGAAGGCCTCCTCGGCTTGCAAAGAAATCATCATGGACTAGCACCCAATGATTGATGGACTTCATGTCACCTTAAAGAAAGGACTCTAGCCGGGTGTGGTGGTGCACACTTGTAATCCCAGTACTTGAGAGGCTGAGACAGGAGGATTGCAGGTTCAAAGCCAGCCTCAGCAACTTAGTGAGACCTTGTTTCCAAATTAAAAAAAAATAAAATGGGCTATGGATGTAGCTTAGAGGTAGAAATTCCCGAGTTCAATCCCCAGTGCCACAAAAAAGAAAAAAAATAATAACCTCTAATTTCACCCAGAGTCTCTCAATTAGGTAGCTAGACTAGACATAGTTCCCTTCCATGATTGACATCCTGGGACCTAATGCTAATTAATTTAGCATTCTAATCAATAGTGGATTAAAGATAGTATTACAAATAATAGAATAAGAAAAAGGAAATTATGCTTGATTAAGCTTCTATCATCAGGAAGACTTTTTATTTATTTATTTATGTATTTATTTTTTTTTTGGTGTGGGGGTGAACCCAGGGGCATTCTACCTCCGAGCTACACCCCCAGTCCTATTTTACTTCTTAGTTTGAAACAGGGCCTCACTAAGTTGCGGGGGCTGGCTGCAAGCCTGCGATCCTCCTGTCTCAACCTCCCAAGTACTGGAACTACAAGCATGCGCCCGGCTGAGAAGAGTTATTTAGAATGCCTCATTTTCCAAAACTGACTTATAAATAAAGTATACAGCAGGAAAAAAAGCGAACTAATTTATTTATTAATATGATGACATAAGTGAATTTAGTTAATGGAGATGTTTTATAGGGCTAAAACAAAAATCAATAAAGAAAAAATCTTGGAGTTTTCCTGCCCACTAAGTTTACTAATATGACAATTAGAGTTTAATAGCTCAGTCACTGTTAATCAAAAACATACTGCTGAGCCAGGCATTGCTTACCTTCAGGCACAAGAACACTGCATGTTCTCTTCTTGAATAAATCGGTTTGTTTTACAGCTCAAGCCTATTCCACACACGGAATAACTGCCTCTGTTTACAGTATCTAGCATACTTGGGCGAGTACTTTAGAAGACAGGCGTGTGTGTAAAACAATGGTTCCACTTATAAGAACCCCATCATGCCGAAGTGACCCCCCCATTTAAGTAGAAAAGGGAGAGTTCTGACTTTCACAACTATGCAAAACAACTACCTTCCTATGGTGTGTCCTCTTTTAACCCACCTCACATCTCCAAATGGCAGACAGTAGTCAGAGGATTCAGTAACCACACCTGGACCTGACCCAGTGGCAGCAGTGCCCACTCAGTGCCTTCTCTATGCCTGGCAATCTACTACACACCCCCTCCCTTTTTTTTTTTTTTTTGGTACTGGAGATTGAACCCTGAGTGACACCCCCAGCCCTTTTTATTATTTATTTATTTATGTATTTATGCATTTATGTTTAGTACTAGGGATTGAACCCAGAGGCATTCTACCTCCGAGTTACACCCCCAGCCCTTTTTATTATTTATTTATTTATGTATTTATGCATTTATGTTTAGTACTAGGGATTGAACCCAGAGGCATTCTACCTCCGAGTTACACCCCCAGCCCTTTTTATTTTTATTTTTTAGTACTGGGGATTGAACCCAGAGGCATTCTACCTCTGAGCTACACCCCCAGCCCTCTTTATTTTTTTTTATTTTGAAACAAAAGGTTGCTGAGTCTCACTATGTTGCTGCAGTTGGCCTCAAACCTGTAATCCTCCTGTCTCAGCCTCCCAAGTACTGGGATTACAGGTGTGCAGCGCCATGCCCAGCTCTGCTACACCCTTTACACTTCTCACTGTAATCCTCACAACAACCCCAAACAACAGGCATAATCTACATCTTACAGATGAGGAAAAAGACCAAGGGCAGTTTCCCAACTTGCCTGAAATCTTACAGCTGGTAAGTACAAGAGCCAGGATTCAAATCCAGGTTTATTGCCCAAAAAAATATTTAAATTTTATTTCTTATAAGAAAAAAATAAGCCGGGCGTGGTGGCGCACGCTTGTAATCCCAGTACTTTGGGAGGCGGAGACGGGAGGATCCGGGTTTGCAGCCAACCTCAACGCGCATGCGCGCGATCTATCTCTTCTCTTTCTCCCCCTCTCTCTCTCTCTCTCTCTCTCTCTCTCTCTCTCTACCTAGTGAGGCCCTCCGAAACTTCGTGAGACCCAGTTTCAAAAATAAAGCATAAAAAAATAGGGCCAGGGGTGTAGCGCAGAGGTAGAACGTCCCTGCGTTCAATCCCCGGTACCACAAAAAAAAAAAATTATCTAAAGATCATCAACTGTATGTGTGTGTGTGGTACTGGAGATTGAACCCAGGGGCATTCTACCTCTGAGTCACACCTCCAGCCCTATTTTATTTTTTATTTTTTGAAACGGTCTCGCTAAGTTGCTGAGGCTGGTCTTGAATCTGCAATCCTCCTGTCTCAGCCTCCCAAGTACTAGAATTATGGGTGTGCACCACCACGCCCGGCACATTACCATTTTAAATATTGACGAACTCTTTATTACACAGAAATTTAACTTCCAAATACCTATTTGTCTTAGAAAAATGTTGAAATAGGCACAACTGTTTCTTTGGGGTCTATTTTGTTGTTGTTTTTTTTTTTTTTATCTTTTTAACCTAAAGCCCCTGGAGGCAATTCCGACATTAGATGGAGATTTGACTCTATTTCCCTTCCAGTATTTACAGACCCAGCAGCTTACAAGCAGCTTCATCCACACACTCTCGGCCTCGCTTGTTCCTCTCGGCTATCCAGTCCCACAGGGAGAGCTCACATAGCTGCATCTGGATGTGAAGCATCAGCTGGTACCGAACCTAGGAGAGGACACATTCTGGGCTCCCATCTTTGCCAATTTGTTCATATTATTCATTTAATCAAAAAATACTCACTTGCCTACACTAAGCCAAGCATGATGGCTAACTACTGAGGACATAGGCCTGCATAAGAAGCCCAAGTCTCCTGGAGACAGATAAGCAGATTGAAACAGTGTGTCATAATACAAGAAGGCAGGATAGGTCATGCTGGAGATAAGCAGGGGTCCTATGGTAGAAACTCTCAAACAGGACACTAATCAGTTCTGAAACTATTTGGTCTGCTCACTAAACAGTTTTTAAATTTAAGATAGAGCATCAAAGAATTCAAAGTATTCTAAAACTCTTAATATACTCCAAAATATATATACTTTGGCTAGATTCACATTTTATTTTATTTTTTATTTTATTATATTTTATTTTTTTTGTGGTACTGGGGATTGAAGCCAGGGGCTTTCTACTTCCGAGCTACATCCCCGGACCTATTTTTTATTCTTTATTTTGAAACCGAGTCTCACTAAGTTGCAGAGGCCTCACTAATTAGCTGAGGATGGCCACGAACCCGGATCCTCCGGTCTCCGCCTCCCAAGTACTGGGATTACAAGCGTGCGCCACCACACCCGGCTCACATTTTACATAAGTAATAACTTATTCAAGAAAAAGATAGGCAAACATTTAGCTTACTGAAGGCCACTTATTTAGGCATCGAGGAAATCTTTCCAAACCTAATACAGAGAAATAATTTTTTGTGTGTGTGTGGCACTGGGGATTGAACGCAGGGGCGTTCTACCTCCACACTACGCCCCCGGCCCTATTTTTTATACTTTATTTTGAAACTGGGTCTCACGAAGTTGCGGAGGGCCTCACTAGGTAGAGAGAGAGAGAGAGAGAGAGACAGAGAGAGAGAGCGCGCTGAGGCTGGCCGCGAACCCGGATCCTCCGGTCTCTGCCTCCTAAAGTACTGGGATTACAAGCGTGCGCCACCACACCCGGCTGAAATAAAATAATTCTGATTCAAAGTCTCCCAAACTCAACTCCTTTGGATTCAGGTGAACCCATTCAAAGTTTTGGGTTTCATTAAAAAAAATAATAATTATATATGAGGGAGGTGGTATGGGGAAACATCACAAGTGACATTCTGTGCATATATGACTGTATCACTACAAATCTATGATGTACAATTATAATGCACCAATAAAAGATTAATTTAATTTAAACTAGGTGTGGATGCATGCCTATAATCCCAATACTTGGGAGGCTGAGATAGGAGAATTGCAGGTTTAGGACAGCCTCAGCAATTTAGCGAGACCCTTTTTCAAAATAAAGAATAAAAAGGGTTGGGGGTGCATCTCAGAGGTTCAACCCCCAGTACCAAAAATAATATAATTAAAAATTTTAAAACACATAAACATTTTTGCCAGGCATGATGGTGCACACCTATACTCCCAATTCTTGGGAGACTGAGACAGGAGGACTGCAGGTTTGAAGCCAACCTCAGCAACTTAGTAAGGCTCTCAGCAATTTAGGGAGACTCTGTTTCCAAATAAAAAATAAAGTAGGGCTGGTATTTAGCTCAGAGGGAGAATGTCCCTGAGTTCAATCCCCAGCACCACAAAAACAAACAAATAAATATACTTTTTTTTGTTGTTCTTAGCTTGTTTGTTTTTTGGGTCCTTTTTTTTTTGGTCTTTTTGCAACTGGGAATCGAACCCAGAGTGGTGAACTTGCAAGACAAGCGCTTTGCCACCAGGCTACATCCCAGCCCAAAACATACACTTTCTTTATAAAAAAAAAGATATGCATAGAGACACAGATTCCTTGACAAGAATTAATTTTGTACATATATATATGTATATATATATACACAGAGAGAGAGAGAGATGATATATACAGTTCTGCAATCCTAATATGACAGATTACATGCAGACTCTGTTAATGCTCAAGCTTTGTTAATATAACACTGGATACTGGTAAGCATCTGGTGGGAGTCCAACCAGCATATCCGCATAACCCTCAAAAACAGTATCCTGAAAACTGACCTGTAATCCTATAGGACATATCTAGAGTCATGCTCTAAAAATAGAAAATCTTTGTGCATAAGTACATTTTTAGAGCATGATGCTAACATACTACAAAAATAGTGTGTTGAATGAGGTGTCTTAATTCCAGGGCACACTGGAGAATATCTGGAGGAAAAATGTCACAGTAGGTAAGTCAGAAAAAAATTAGTAGAAGTTAACTAAGGGAGAGAAGACCAAATACAAAGACCAAGTGGCAAGAGGGAACATGGTAAGTCCAAGAGACTGAACGCAGGGCAGAAGAGCCAGGACAGAGAGGGAGGAGCAACAGGCAATAAGTCGGATGAGGAAGAAGGGCGGCCAGAGTCACACTCCTGCACACAATTAGCACAGTAAACATCACATCGGTTCTTCTGGAACAGTACTCTACCTCTGTCTGCCCCAAGACACTGAAGTTTTCCTCAGAAGACTCATCCGTGGATGTGAAATTTCCTTCTAGGTCTGAATTAAGCCTGAGTGGCTGATGCTTAACAATCGGTCTGGGAGACAAATCATCTAAGTCTTTCTCCTGGAGTTCAATGGATGGGTTGAATTCACTGCTGTCCCTTATGACTAAATTGGTGGTGTAGTTTACCAATTTGTTATTTTGATTTTCAATGTCACATTCGCCAAAGGGTTTTTCTTTTTCTGAGGTGAACTCAGCGAAGATAATGGATGAGCTGCTACTTTCACCATCTTTAACATCATATTGATCCCTAGAGGAAAAAATAAGTAAAGATAAAAGTGAACGTGAAAGTCCAGTGTAGTGCAATCCCAGTACTTGGGAAACTTAGCAAGACCCTATTTCAAAATAAAAAAAGGGCTGGGAGTATAGCTCAGAGATAGAATGCCCCTGGGTTCAACTTCCAGTACCAAAAGAACAACAACAACAACAAAGAATGTAAAAAAAGACCAAGAGTAACTCAGCTGTTCTTCCAAGCCTGCAGGAATATTACAAATACACTCTTTAAAAGTGGCATCGAATTTGTCTAGCAGCAATATTTATTTAAAATACTGACAGGAAGCCAGGCATGGTGGCTCACGCTTGTAATCCCAGTATTTGGGAGGCTGAGACAGGAGGATTGCAGGTTCGAGGACAGCCTCAGCAAACAGTGAGACTCTCATTAACCTAGCGAGACCCTGTTTTAAAATAAAAATAAAATAGGGCTGGGGGTGGAGCTCAAAGGTAGAATGCCCCTGGGTTCAATCCCCAGTGCAACACCACACAAAAAAAATATTGACAGGAAATATCGGGAAGTAACTTAATGTTCTATAATGAAAATAAGCAAAAGTAACATTTAAAACACTCCCCCCAAGCTTCTAGTAGCAAAAGGCAAAAGCAAGTCATTGCAAGTGACAGTGAACAACATCTAATGTGTAGAAATAACACCAAAGCGGGGCGTGGTGGCACACACCTGTAATCCCAGTACTTGAGAGGCTGAGTCAGGAGGATCACAGGTTGGAGGTCAGCCTCAGCAATGCAGCAAGACTCTCAGCAATTTAGCAAGATCCTGTTTCAAAATAAAAAAATAAGAAGAGTTGCTGGGTATGGTGGCATACACTTGTAATCCCAGCACTTGGGAGGCTGAGACAGGAGGATCGCAGGTTCATGGCCAGCCTCAGCTTCTTAGTGAGGCCCTCCACAACTTAGTGAGACCCTGTTTCAAAATAAAGAATAAAAAATAGGGCTGGGGGTGTAGTACTGAGGTAGAATGCCCCAGGGTACGATCCCCAGTGCCACAAAAAAAAAAAAAAAGAAGGGCTGGGGATGTAGCTCAGAGGTAAAATGACCCTGGGTTCAATCCCTGGTACAACAACAAAAAAAAGAAATAACACCAGTCCACGTACCTGTTCTCTTTCTGGTGAGAGAGCTCTTCGAGAGAGGGCAACTGAATAGGAACTCTATCTGCTGAACAGAAACAAAACACAAAAGTCTGCAAGCAGCCCAGTATTACAATCTATAGCCAAAAGCAGAGCTAACCATATATATATATACATACATATATGTGTATGTATGTGTATATGTATGTATATATGACACCAAAAGAGACTGCAATTCAAAATGAATACATCAAGTTTATTCAAATAGCTGGTACATTTTAAGAGGTATAAAAACAAGAGTTATGCCAGGCGTGGTGGCGCACGCTTATAATCCCAGTACTTTGGGAGGCAGAGACCGGAGGATCCGGGTTCACGGCCAGCCTCATCTCTCTCTCTCTCTCCCTGTCTCTCTCTCTCTCTCTACTTAGTGCGGCCTCCGCAACTTCGTGAGACCCGGTTTCAAAATAAAGTATAAAAAATAGGGCCGGGGGTGTAGCGTGGAGGTAGAACGCCCCTGGGTTCAATCCCCGGTACCACAAAAAAAA
>PVJS01037137.1:0-20084 GCA_004027185.1 Glis glis
CCCCCGCTTTCCCCCCCCGCCTTCCCTCCCCCCACATGTAGCACTGAGAATGATGAGAGAGAAAGAGAGACAGGGAGAGAGAGCAAGGGAGCTGAGGCTGGCCACGAACCCGGATCCTCCGGTCTCCGCCTCCCAAAGTACTGGGATTACAAACGTGTGCCACCACGCCCAGCCTGTAGAGTTCTTAACATGAATGGGTGTTGAATTTTGTCAAATGCTTTTTCCGCATCTATGGAAATGATCATGTGATTTTTGTTTTTAGTTCAGTTTATGTGGTGGATAACATGTATTGTTTTGCGTATGTTGAACCAGCCTTGCTTTCCTGGGATGAAACCAACTTGGTCATGGTGTACGATTTTCTCAATATGGTTTTGAATGCGCGTGGCTAGTATTTTATTTAGAATTTTTGCGTCTATGTTCATTAATGATATTGGTCTGTAATTTTCTTTCTTTGAGGTATCTTTATTTGGCTTTGGTATTAATGTGATGTTGGCCTCGTAAAAAGAGTTTGGAAGAATTCCATCTCTTTCAATTTCATGGTATAGCTTGTGAAGTATTGGTTTTAGTTCATCTGTGAAGGTTTTGTAAAATTCGGCTGGAAAACCATCTGGACCTGGGATTTTCTTTGATGGAAGACTTTTTATTGTTGTTTCTATCTCTGTGCTTGCTATTGGTTGATTCAGTTTTTATGTATCCTCTTGGTTCAATTTAGGTAGGTTGTACGTGTCTAGAAATCTTTCGACCTCTTCCATGTTTTCCATTTTATTGGAATATAAGTTTTCAAAGTAGCTTCTTATGATCCTCTGGATTTCTCCACTATCTGTGGTGATATCCCCTTTTTCATTTCTGATTTTCATAATTTGCATTGATTCTCTCCTTCTTTTGGTTTGGTTAGCTAGTGGTTTGTCAATCTTGTTAATCTTCTCAAAGAACCAGCTTCTTGTTTTGTTGATTCTTTGTATTTTTTTTATTTACTATGTCATTAATTTCTGCTCTGATTTTAGTTATCTCCTGCCTTCTACTGGCTTTGGGCTGTGATTGTTCCTGGTTTTCAAGATTCTTGAGGTGTGTCATTAGGTTACTTATTTGGATGTCTTCTGTTTTTATTATGTGGGCACTCAGTGCTATAAATTTTCCTCTTAACACCGCTTTCAAGGTGTCCCACAGATTTTGATATGTCGTGACTCTGTTTTCATTTAATTCCAGGAATTTTTTTATTTCTCCCCTCATTTCTTTTCTGATCCAGTCCTCATTCAGGAGTGTATCGTTCTGTCTCCATGTACTTATGTGATTACTTTTTGTCTTCCTGTTGTTGGTTTCCAATTTCAATCCATTGTGATCTGAGAAGATGCAGGAAATTATATCACATCTTTTGAATTTTCTGGTGCTTGCTTTGTGACCTAGTATGTGGTCTATTTTGGAGAATGTTCCATGGGCAGCTCAGAAAAATGTGTATTCAGGTTTTGTTGGTTGAAATAATCTGTATGTGTCTATTAGATTCATTTGGTCTATAGTTTTCTTTAGGTCTGAGCAATCTTTATTCATCTTTTGTCCGGAGGATTGATCTAGTGGCATGAGTGGTATGTTGAAGTCTCCCAATATTATTGTGTTTGGGTCTATTTGGGACCTGATGTCCCGAAAACTTTGTTTTATGAATGTGGGTACACCCACATTTGGGGCATAAATGTTTACTATTTTTATATCTTCTTGTTGGATTGTTCCTTTTATTAATAAGAAGTGACACTCTTTGTCTCTTCTGATGTGTTTTAGCTTAAAGTCTGTTTTGTCTGATATAAGCGTTGCTACCCCCGTTTGCATGGTATATCTTTTTCGATCCTTTTACCTTGAGTGTATGAGTATCTTTGGCTAGAAGGTGAGTTTCTTGTAGACAGCATATAGTTGGGTTATGCTTTTTGATCCACACTGCCAGTCTGTGCCTTTTAATTGGGGAGTTGAGTCCTTTGACATTCTATGTTATTATAGAGATATGATTTTTGTTTCCTATCATTTTGGTTTTATTTTCTATTTGCTGTAGTGACAAATCTCCTTGTTTAGTTGCCTACCTGGTGGAGTTCACCTACCTCTCCTGTGGTTCTGAAGATTGCTTGTTTTTCCTTCTTTGTGGTTTATTTCTTTTAGGATTTTCTCTAGTGTTGGCTTGGTCCTCATGAATTGTTTAAATGTCTGTTTATCATGGAACATTTTTATTTCTCCATCAATTTTAAATGATAGCTTTGCTGGATATTTCAGTCTTGGTTGGAAGTTGTTTTCTTCCAGGGTCCGGAGTACTTCGTACCAATCCCTCCTGGCATTCCTGACGTGGGTTGAGAAGTCTGGGGTGATTTTTATTGTTTTGCCCCTGTATGTCACCTGTTCTTTTGTTCTTGCTGCTTTTAGGATTCTTTCTTTGGCCTCTATGTTAGTCATTTTAATTATTACGTGGCAAGGGGAGGTCCTACTTTGGTCCTGTCTTAACGGTGTTCTATATGTCTCCTGTATGTGTATATTCAAATCTTTCTTTATGTTCAGAAAATTCTCTGAAATTATTTCTTTGAAGAGGTTTCTTATACCCTTGGTCTGTGCTTCTAAACCTTCTTCAATGCCTTTTATCCTTAGATTAAGACGTCTTGCATTGCTCTATATTTCTTGAATGGCCAGGGTGTGTTGTAGTATCTTCTGTATATCATTGACTGTGTTCTCAGTTTTGAATGATCTGTCTTCCAGGAGTGATACCCTATTTTCCATGTGGTTGAGCCTACTAGAGTTGGTTTGAAACCCATTTATAAATTTATCAGGGTTTTCTGAAAATTGACACAATTTTTTACGCTAAACTAGCTCAGTCATAGTAAAAAGGAACATATACTTAATATATTTTGTTCCTCATTTAAATTTGACTATACATAAATACATATAATTACATATGAAATACACACACACACACACACACACACATATATATATATATATTTATAATTACCCAATTTTTAATCAGTGGTATGACTTGGAATGCCAACTGTTTTATCATCTTTAATTATCTTTGCCTGAAGATCATAATACAACTTAGGAATACATAAATATAATACATAAATATAAAAACCTTACAAATATTATCATTAATAATTTTGATTAGAGGACAAACTGTTTTCTTAAGTTTTGCATTTTAGAAGATACTTAGGAGCTGCTTGTAATCCCAGTACTTGGGAGGTGGAAATCGGAGGATCCAGGTTCGCGGCCAGCCTCAGCTACTTAGTCAGGCCCTCCGCAACTTCATGAGACCCGGTTTCAAAATAAAGTATAAAAAATAGGGCCGTGGGTGTAGCTCAGAGGTAGAACACCCCTGGGTTCAATCCCCGGTACCGCAAAAAAAAAAAAGAAAGAAGATACTTAGGAAACATGAATCTATTTAACTTCTAAAGAAACCAGTAATAATTTACATTATAGTTACATAGAAGTTAATATACATTAACTTAACCTTAACATAACCTTAATCTAACATATATCAACTTAACCATTGGAATGAAATTTAGAATTTGTAGCTCAGAAAGAGAACTATAATTATAAGTCTATGTAGGTTAACAGCATAGAACAAAATCAAAGAATAGTTGTAGACTTTTATAAGCTTAGAGAACAGCATTAATAATCAACAATAAGCTTATTACTTGATAGTTATATCTCTCTTAGAATAATAAGACACTCAGTCAAGGCAAACAGATGTAAACCAGGTCTTAATGATGGATTTTTGAATGGTACTGAACAAATGACAGAAGTTTAGTAACTTAAGGTATAAACACGATGTACATTGTATAAAGAGATCACTTAAAACCCATCGGCTAGCTTGCATATATATAAAACCCATACACCTTTAGTTTTATAAGCGTTCTACAAAATATTTAGATGAACCTAGATACATAGCACATTTTGCTTTCTTATATGTATACATTTATGGGGTATTGAATATAGTAACCCAAAGTTATGAACCCTGATTCTGCTGCACAAAAGATTATTTTTTATAAAAACCTTTCCTCTTAAACAAATTTTTAATGTTACTAAGAGCAGAACACCTCATTGTTTTAAATATGAAGAATATAGGAGCAGGCCTACGTCTTTGAAAAACACTCTTGACTAAGACTAGTAATAAGAAAATAAGGCTTTTTATAGACCCCCCCCCACCCTGAGGTAAACAAGGGAGGGCCTCTCCTGGCAGCTAAAAACCACAGATAAAAGATGGCACCACCCAGCCCTAACCACTGAAGCTCAAGATAGTGCCCAAGATGGCGTCACCCAGCCCTTCCCACTTGAGACCCAAGATGGAGAACTTTAAAAGTTAAGCTTTGGTGGGAAACCCAGTAGGAAAGAAATCTGTGTGCCTTCCTTTAAAATTATCAACCTTGCTAGTAATCCTAAAGAATGCAATCTTAAACTGCCCCTGGCATATATAAAAACAATTTAATAGATTCAAATAAAGTTCTTTGCTGATGTTAAGCCAAGATTACTTTATATTTAGCAGTTGATGTTCAGCTTTTGCCTTACTTATACACAATCTAGATTTTTAAATATAAACCACTTAAAAAACTTACATTTACCTAATTTACCCATTTTTAAATTTTTTTTTTTTTTTGCGGTACCGGGGATTGAACCCAGGGGTGTTTTACCTCCGAGCTATACCCCCGGCCCTATTTTTTATACTTTGTTTTGAAACTGGGTCTCACGAAGTTGCGGAGGGCCTCACTAAGTAGCTGAGGCTGGCTGCAAACCCAGATCCTCCGGTCTCTGCCTCCCAAGTACTGGGATTACAAGCGTGCACCACCACGCCCGGCCCTAATTTACCCATTTTAATAGCCAGTCAGCACTTTAAGTCATTACTTTAACAAGATAAAAATCTTAAAAACAATGAACATTGTAATTTAAACAGACAATATAATATTAATTAGCTAACCTGGAAAAATCTGTTAATCCCTTCTATGACATCTTAACTTTTATTTTTCTAACACACTTAAACCTATTTGTTAAAAACTTAAGTAATATGAGCAAAACAAATATTTGGATCCATTTTTTTAAGCTTATGAGTGCTCTTTTATACAAGCTAATTTTGGTACCATATAGCTTTAATTTCCCAGGCATTGAATCTCTACTGATAACTAGACCTAGAGCTAGATGTATAATTCCCAAAATCAAAATATAACCCATTACAGATGTCTGTCATGTGACATAATGAGTAATAGATTGAGGACACAAACATGGAAACTCATACAGTAGGGGATGTGTGAAATTGTGACTGTGACTCATGGATGACACTGAAACAAAAAGTCAGGTGGCCACTTTGTCATCCAATGAGGCAGACCCTGTAGCAAACATCCTCACATATTTCTCAAGGGAAAAGAAACTATATATTTAGATCTCTATCCATTTCCTTTTTCACTTACAGAACTAGCCTCTATTCTCTAATTTACGTAGGGCTAAGCCAGGTAACAAAAAACTAGTTTCCTCCTATTTTTTAAAAATCTTTTAGCCGGGTGTGGTGGCGCACACTTGTAATCCCAGTACTTTGGGAGGCGGAGACCGGAGGATCCGGGTTCGCAGCCAGCCTCAGCTCTCTCTCTCTCTCTCTCTCTCTCTCTCTCTCTCTCTCCTTAGTGAGGCCCTCCGCAACTTTGTGAGACCCAGTTTCAAAATAAAGTATAAAAAAATAGGGCCGGGGGCGTAGTGCGGAGGTAGAACGCCCTTGCGTTCAATCCCCGGTACTGAAAAAAAAAATCTTTTGCCTTTTATTTATTTAATATGCACTCAGGGATAGATACTGAATAACCCATGATCTTGTAACTCTTTTGTGAGCTTTAAGAAAAGATAAAGACAAAAAGAGAGAAAAAGCACACAACTAGGACAAATGAGACAAAACAAAAAACTATCGGGATCAGATCACAGTCTGTCCCCAACAAGCTGTCAATCTCTGTATGGCAGCCTAGTAGGGGTTTCTTGCCCAGGCTCAAACCCCCCCCTTTTTTGAGGTACTGGGGATTGAACCCAGGGGCATTCTACCTCTGAGCTACACCCCCAGCCCTATTTTTTATTCTTTATTTTGAAACAGGGTCTCACTGAGTTGCAGAGGGCCTCACTAAGTAGCTGAGGCTGGCCGTGAACCTGCGATCCTCCTGTCTCAGCCTCCTAAATACTGTGATTACAAGCGTGCGCCACCACGCGCGGCTTCAACCACTTTTCCCGCCAGAGTTGCAGCCCAATTCGAATGAGCCCTGTCCATTTTTATCAGCTTCAATTAACTGCAAATTATTGGTGATTTAAGCATCCTTGACCCCAAATATGTAGTTTCAGGGTGCTCTAGCCCCTACAGAAAAAGACAAACAAAACAAAAAGTTTCTTAAAAACAACATCCCTGATATCTCACCCCAGCAATTTTGAACACTCTTAAAAATTAAGAACAGCCAGGCGTGGTGTCGCAAGCTTGTAATCCCAGTACTTGGGAGGCTGAGACCGGAAGATCCGGGTTCAGGGCCAGCCTCAGCTACTTAGTGAGGCCTCCGCAATTTAGTGAGACCCTGCTTCAAAATAAAGTATAAAAAACAGGGCTGGGGGTGTAGCTCAGAGGTAGAATGCCCCTGGGTTCAATCCCCAGTACTGCAAAAAAAAAAAAAATTAAGAACAAGAGATTTCTGGTATTCCTTCTCTGTAAAACAAAACACATGTTAGGTAAACAGTTTCTATCTCCAGTAAATGGCACTGTTTCCTCGTAATACTTTAGTTAAGGCAAAATCTGAAAGTGTCCATGTGACTTGGCTGGAGCATGAAACAAGCACTTCTTTTTATAAAGACAATTTAAAGTTTGCATTTTCCTTTAATTTGAGAGCTTTAGAACAAGCTTGTTTTTCGCCCTGCTAAAACAGGTTTCTAAACTTCTCCACACAAAAATAACAAGAGAACAGCAATAAATCCAGTAGCTGCACATATCACCATTTTCCCATGAAAAACCATAGGAATTAGGCCCTGGTCTCTATGGCACTGGGCAGCCTCGGCTGCTGCCGCCTGGCCCGGCCTGATCTGGCCATGTGGTCGGCGCCTGGGGTCCAGCTGTGCGGTAAGGGGTCGCCACCCGCTGCTTTTGCACTCCTGGTCGCTAAAGTATGCCAGGATCCAAACCTTAAAAAGCACCCTGTTTTTAGTGCTTTTAAACACTCATCTTCTAAGGGAGAACGGCTTTGGTCAAAAAGGGAGGGAGCAAGAAATGGCCAGGCAGGGAGAGGGATCACTTCCCCTTACTCCCATAGCTAGGCACTGGTTTTAGCAACTTGGGCGCTGCCTTTCTCTGGCAGTGGACATGCACTTGGCCTAAGGGGGTGGCGACTGCCTGCCCCATGGCAGCTTGTGCCGCCGGCCACGCCGAATCCTCCCACAGACTGCGGCAGAGGTGGCTAGAGGGAAGGGCGACTGCCTGCGAGGTGGCGGCCTGCGCCCGCAAGCTGCATAGCAGTCTCCCGTGGGCCGCGGCAGCGGTGGCCAGAGTCCCAGCCTCCCCCACTTTCCCGCCTGGGAAGAAAGTGTTCAGACTGCCACCAGGGACGGACGGGCGACCCAGGGACTCGCCTCTCTAACTCACATACTTCCACTCAGCTTCCCCAACACACAAATAGGACATTTAAAAATAGGGATGAGAAAAATCCAAACATTTTTTAAAACTTACAGTCTTCCAACCTGTGCCAAAAAAGGGCCACTCTAGCTCATACAAAGTTCACACTTGTAATAAGATCGATAACAAGAATCCAAACCTTAGTGCACCATCCAAGACTTAGAGGAGTGGTGCCCATGGGGAACAAAAGAACAATTTCATAAAACAGGAGCAGGGGAATCAACGTGTATGGGATGGACAGACAACCAGCAAATACAAACAAAGACACTAGGACTAACAACACTAAATCCCAGGAACCAGAACCAGAAACTACGAGGCTGGGGACGTCCCCTGAGCCCCTGGAGATCAAGGTTAGTGACTGCGTCCAGTCAACCTCGATCCCCCCAAACGAGTCGACTCACCAGAACAGATCCCTCCAGAGGGTACCAGACACCTCTGCCAAACGTTGGGCGGTTAAGCGGAGGCAGGGTGCCACTGACTTGCCACCAGGGCTGAGGGATATTCTCAGCAGCTGCTCCCTGGAGCTTTCGTTTTTGGCTTTCCTGCTCCAGGCCACCGCCCAAAGTCGAAGTGTGGTCTGATCTCACCAGGGCCTTCAAATGTAAAACCATGTGCTTAGAACATAAGATCTGAGACCATCAACTCAGCTAAGGCAAGAGGCTTTATTCATCTGCAGCAGCTATGTTCTCCCACAAAGGCAGAAGCGGCAGCCCCGAGTCAGCCCACAGGTCCCTTTTTATAGCAAGCAAGCCAGCTACAGAAATTCTTTCCTTATTTGGAATAAAGAGCAGAGACTGGGTTCGCAAGCTTTTTTTCTTTTTGCGGGCTTCTTCTCCTAGACGGGACTTTCTTTGTTAACTTTTTCTCAATACCACTGTACGCAGACATTCAGCCCATAACAATGCATTTAGAATTGTGAGTGCTGCACTATCCGTTATGTTCCAAAACAGAAAGACTTCTGTTTTAACTATGGCCTTGTCATCGGAGGACATGATGATTCCTGTGGGTTCTTGACTTCTATGGAGAAAAGAATTTCAACACGCGCCAATCAGAGAAAACGCGAAGGTTTAATTCAAGAAAGGTGGGGATACACGTTCAGGGGAGACATGGGCCATCTCGAGAGTCTGTGAGGGTCGCCGCAGAGCATGGCAGAGTGCGGCTGCAGAGAGAGACAAAGAGCCTCTTGGATCTAATGTATCCTTTTCTTATAGGGCCACTAGAAAGGGGGTGGCCAGGGCACATGGCGGGAAGTGGGGTACCATGGGATGGAGGCCTCCTCTCTTTGAAGTTTCAAACTGCAAAAGGTGTAAATTCCTTGAGATAGAGATCCCAGGAAGCCAGAGACACAGAGCCAGGGAAGGCGGGGTGCAGGGAAATCCTCTGGGACCTTTTCCCCAGGAAATCGAGGCTCTGACAAAAAGTAAGACTTTTCTCTGGGGTCTAATCACCTCAGGAATTTCAGATATGGAACCAGCCCATTATGGTTTTAAAGTATGGGCCTTGCTTTTGCCTAGGAGCAAACAGGCTCTCTTAAAATGAAACTAAAGATTATGAAGATTTTTTATTTTCCTTTCCTTCCCAATTTGTCTCCTAACTACCTAAAATTTTATCTCTTCTATTCTATCTCATCAGCCTGAGAAGCAAATCCTCCACTTATTTCATACCGCAGAGGAGTAGGAGATGGTTCCAAAGAGCAACTTCTGGCTCTGCATGTTTTGGGCCGTTTCCTCTGCCCCCAGGCTCTGTAGGACACGTTCCCATCGCCATGTCCTGCACTGCACCCACAGCTGGGGTGTGTGGACAGGAGCCCTGAGCTGCTTCAGCACCAGGCTGATGAGCAGCAATTGAAATGGAAGTGAACAGACTGCATGAGCATTCCCCACCCTACCCAAACTAGTGCTTCTCCACCTCAGCTTCCTCTTAGCTGGATCCCCAAGTGTCCTTGGTCACCTCAATGTCAGCTAAGGCAAGGAAACAGATGGAAACAGATGGCATCGTAACCAACTGTGATGAAAAGGTCTCACTTTTGCAAAAGTGAACACATGGTAGGGTCTCTCTCAGGGCCCTGGAAGGGGCCAGGCAAGCGAGGGGCTTTACATCCAAGTTGACTGTCCCTCTGCCTCTGGGGCAAGGGCCATGAATGTGAGGGTCATGATAAAACCACTATATAAAATAAAAGAGTTAGCCAGGCATGGTGGTGCATGCCTGTAATCCAGTCATTGAATGTGATCCTCCTTGAGTCAGGAGGATCACAGATTTGAGACCAGCCTCAGCAACTTAGTGAGGCCCTCAGCAACTTAATGAGACCCTGTTTCAAAATAAAATAAAATAGGGCTGGGGGTGTAGCTCAGAGGTAGAATGCCCCTGGGTTCAATCCCCAGTACCACAATAAAATAAAATAAAGGAGTTGACAGTTACTTAGGGCCTGCAGGGGATGCTCTGAGTGCATTAAGTCTTTTGATCCTTACGGCAGTCCTGCTATGATTCTAATATGGTTTGCCCCTCCAAAGGTTCACGTGCTGGCAGCTTGGTCCCAGTGCTGAGAGGTGGTAAAGCTTATGAGGTGAGACCTGGGGCAAGGTGATTCAGTCCTGGGGGCTCCACCCTCAGAAAGGATTAATGGAGTTCTAAAAACGGATTCCTTCCTGAGAGAGTGGGTGTCTGAAAAAGAGTGAGCCTGAGCTGGGGGTGGTGGTGCATGCCTATAATCCCAGTACTTGGGAGGCTGAGACCCGGAGGATCAAGGATCACAGGCTTGAGGTCAGAATGGGTAACTTAGTGAGTTTTTTAATAAAAAAAAAACTTTAAAAAAGTGCTGGGGGTGTGGCTCAGTGGTAGAATGCCCCTGGGTTTAATCCCCAGTACCACTAAAAGAAAGAGCCTGGCCCCTGCTTCCTGGCTCACACACGGCCCCTTCACCAAGTGGCAGCTCCCATTCCACTTCTCCCCCATGCTGTGAGGAGCCAGGGCGCCGTGCCAGATGCCAGCACCGCGCTGCTTGACATTCCAGCCACCAGAATCATGAGCCAAATAAACCTCTTTATACATGACCCAGTGTGTCAGGTATTTTGTTACAGCAACACAAAACACACTAAGACAAACCCTATGATGTTGGTGCTATGACAATCCTTATTTTATGGATAGAGAAGGTTAGGTGTTTGCCCAGGATCACAAATGTAGAAAGTGCCAGGCCTGGGATTTGAACCATGAGTAGTCTAGCTCATGCATGCCCTTAGGACCTTCTGCACAGCAGCCCCACAGCCTCCACCACCAGCCTGGACTCTGAGTCCTACCTATCACCTTCTGACATGGTACCATTGTCCCACAGCATCTGTGGGGGACAGGTTCCAGGAACCCCAGTGGGTCCCTTATATAAAATGGCATAGGATTTGCATATAGTCTGTATGTATCCTCCTGTGTTCTTTAAATCATCTCTAGACTACTTGTAATACATGCTGCAATGGAAATGCTGTGTAAATCATTGTGATACTGTTTCATTTAGGGAATAATGACATGAAGAGAGTCAGCACTCGTCCACTACAGATGCGACCATCGAAAGCCTAACTACATAGGACAGGATCCATGGTTGGTGGGATCTGTGGATGTGGAACCCATGAATATGGAGGGCCAACTTTGTATATTTTACCAATTTGCCTATTTTTCATCCCTTGTTACCAAAATATAGACTCCATGAGGAGAGACCTTTTTTGTGTGTGTATATTAGTTTGTTTGTCTTGGTGGTACTGGGGATTGAACCCAGCAGTGTTCTACCTCTGAGCTACACTCCCAGACCTTTTTATTTTGAAACAGTCTCACTGAGTTGCCAAGGCTGACCTTGAACCTGCAATCCTCCTGTCTCAGACTCCCAGGTACCAGGATCACAGGCATGCACCACTGCTACCAGCAAGGACGGAGCTTTTTGTTTTGTTCACTGCTATATTGCTAACACCTAGAACAACATTTGGGGGTATATAGTAAATCCTTCATAATTATTTTAAATTCTTTAATACTCTTCACAGGGAGTAATCTATTTGGGAAACTGCAAAAGAAAACCAAAGGGAGGAAACACACACAATAGGAAATGTTTGGCTCATGTAAAATTCAAAAGAAAATGAACTTATAAATACATTTTCATAAAGTCAGGTGTTGTGGCACCTATAATCCCAGTACTTGGGAGGCTGAGACAGGAGGATCGCAAGTTCAAGGCCAGCCTCAGCAATTTAGCAAGACCCTGTTTCCAAACAAAAAATAAAAATAGGGCTGGGAGCTGGGCGTGGTGACTCACACCTATAATCCTAGTACTTGGGAGGCTGAGACAGGAGAATCACAGATTCGAGGCCAGCTTCAGCAACTTAGTGAGACCCTGTTTCAAAATCAAAAGTAAAAAGGGCTGGGGGTATAGTTCAGGAGTAGATGCCCCTGGGTTCAATTCGTAGTACCCAAAAAAAAAAAAAAAAAATAGGGCTGTGGGTGTAGCTCAGCAACTTAGACCTGTTTCCAAATAAAAAAATAAAAATAAAATAGGGCTGGGGTGTAGAGGTAAAATGCCTCTGGGTTCAATCCCCAGCAACACACACACACACACACACACACACACACACACACACACATTTTTATAAAAGACAGTCAGTTTGATCCTAAGAGTTGATGACTGATAGTCACATATGTCTCAGATCAGGTAAATTGTTCAGAAAACCAACTAGGACTACTCAAAGAATTTCAAGTTGGTCTTGAGTATCCAGCTGAGGTTTGAAATTCAAAATTTGTGTTGGTATTTGACTGTATGATTATGTCCCCCCCAGTAATATAAAGGGCCAGAGAAGGCAAACAGATGAGTGGACACAAGATTGAGGGTCTGTTGGTTGAGCACAACAAAGGGGGAAGGAGGTGTTTCCAATGATGACAGCTTCCTTAAAGTGTCTTTAAGGCCAAGAGCACTGGGGGCTGTGAGATGGGAAGATTGCAGGTCAGATGCCTGCTGGGCACAGTGGCATAACACCTATAATTCCAGTACTTGGGAGGCTGAGACAGGAGGATAACAGGTTTGAGGCCAGCCTCCCTAACTTAGTGAGACCCTCAGCAATTTAGTGAGACCCTGTTTCAAATTTTTAAAAAAAGGCCGGGCATGGTGGCGCACGCTTGTAATCCCAGTACTTTGGGAGGCGGAGACCGGAGGATCAGAGTTCGCGGCCAGCCTCAGCCCTCTCTCTCTCTCTCTCTCTCTCTCTCTCTCTCTCTCCCCCCGTCTCTCTCTGTCTCTGTCTCTCTCTGTCTGTCTGTCTGTCTCTGTCTGTCTGTCTGTCTGTCTGTCTCTCTCTCTCTCTCCTTAGTGAGGCCCTCCACAACCTTGTGAGACCCGGTTTCAAAATAAAGTATAAAAAATAGGGCCGGGGGCGTAGCGCGGAGGTAGAATGCCCCTGGGTTCAATCCCCGGTACCGCAAAAAAAAAAAAATTTTTTTTTAAAGGCTGGGGGTGTACATTCTACTCAGAGGTAGAATGCCCCCATGCCCCCGGTACCAAAAAAAAAGTCTGACACTGAAGGTCAGATACCTTGGAAAGGGGAGAGGATGGATATGAGGTTGAGGACAGAGTGGAATTTCAAAGTTCAAGATTTCAGAGGTGGGTTAGGCAGTTCTAGGTGATGACAAGGTCTTGTAACAAGATAGGAGATATTGGTAGCAACTGAGTAGAGTCTAAGATGAGTCATGGGACATGAGGAAATTTAATATTCTGTGAGATTGGCTCTAATGTTTAGGTTTATCAGCTTCAAACCTGCAATCTATACAGCTAGCTTTAAATACTACATGATTTTTTAAATATCACCCCAACAGTCCATTTTTTATTGCAAATGCTTTACTTATGATAATTCCAAAATAATGACCCTCCCAGAATTAACAAATCAGGGTACTTTTATCACCTCAACTCAGTAGGATCATAAAGTTGAGAGTTGTTTTTCTTGCTGAAGGTTTGACTTTGTTCAAAGAATCATAGCAATTTAACACACACCAAAGAAGTGTTACTTTATATCTCCAAAATCCCTTTTAAGATAATACTGAAGAATCCACATTTTATTCAGTGGTACATGGATCCCAGTACTTGGGAGGCTGAGACAGGAGAATTGCAGTTTCGAGGACAGCCTCAGCAACTTAAGGAGATTCTCAGCAATCTGCCAAGACTCTGTTTCAAAACAAAAAAATTTTTAAAAAGGGCAGGGAGTATAGCTTGGAGGGAGAGTGCTCCTGGGTTCAATCCTCAGTACCACAAAAACATTTTTTAATTAAAAGAAAATCCTTAGCTGGGCGTGGTGGCGCACGCTTGTAATCCCAGTACTTTGGGAGGCGGAGACCAGAGGATCCGGGTTCGCGGCCAGCCTCAGCGTGCTCTCTCTCTCTCTCTCTGTCCCCTTAGTGAGGCCCTCTGCAACTTCGTGAGACCCGGTTTCAAAATAAAGTATAAAAAATAGGGCCTGGGGCGTAGCGCGGAGGTAGAACGCCCCTGTGTTCAATCCCCGGTACCGCAAAAAAAAAAAAAGAAAATCCTTTAGTCTCTAGAAATTTATGTTCTAAGGCAACATAGATACTCATTAAATATATAAATAAACATCAAACAATGTTAAGGTGGAAAAAAAGCACTTAGCTTCCCAGACACCCGATCCATGAAGTGCTCCAATTACCAGCTGATTTTCAGAGAAATAACAAAACAAAAAAACTTTGCTAAGTACCATCCAATGGCTTAAAAAGAAAAGATAATCAGAGCTTGAAATTACACATAATGTCCAGCAAGGAGTAAGATTTCGACTTCTTTCACTGTCCAGTGTGGTGGGGGATAGGTAGAAAAAAAAATTTTTTTTTCAGATTTTTTTCATCTAGCACTTAGCCCAGAACATTGAAGAAAGATACCAGAAATCCCAGACCAACTATAGCCAGTGAGTAAATTGATTATATTCTCCTTTTAGAAAACTCATAATAAAAGAACCAATCTGTGTGTTTCATTGAATTCAGCCGAAGTGATAAGAAGCCTTCCAGAAGTCTCTTAGGACAGAGGCTGTGGGAAAGGCTTTCTGCCCTGCACAGCAGGCTTCTTAAGCAGGGAGGACATAAACCGCCCCTTTCCCTGCTGTGCAGGCAGAGGCCGGGGAGGGCCTGGGCCATTCGTCTGGGCTGGCAGATTGACAGGCACCTGGGTGGTGTTTGGGAAATTAGGAGTGAAGGCATCCAGCACTAGATCGTACGTGTGAAGTACTTTTTAGACAGTTTATGAAACTAGGGAAACAAATTTGCCCTTTCCATTTTTCCCTGCTGAGTTTTCCGTCTCTCCATGACAGATGGAGTGCATGTAACAAAACCAACTGAATGCAGAGGATGCAATCTGGGATATTAAAAATAAAATCTTTTCCAAATCATCACCAGCTCCTTTTAAAAACACTTCCACCCAAGTGTTAAAGCATCTCACAGAGGTGTCTAAAAATGGAAAGAAGACGAAGAGGTGCCCCCAGGGCTCTTCTTTCAAAACCAGCCAGAATAAATATTTATTTCTCAGAAAGAGGCCTTTGCACAATTAGCAAATATGACCAAATTTAGTCATCTGTGGACTAGAAAATGACTATACCCCAGAAGGCTCTCCATTAAGACTCTTTAAATATAAAAATGTTGATCTGAAGCCAGAAATAAAATAAGCAAATGTAATTAATACCCGGGTTCAATGTTAGTATATTACTGGACTGCAAATAGGTTTTTCAAAGAAATCTATGAAGAAAATATAACTAGCTAGATTTTAACACTGTATTCTCTATCCTTACAAGTATAAGCACTATTATAGTAACCATATAGCTCATATTTTACATTTTCATAATATTTAAAATTTATATTTTCATAATATTTTAAAATAGGAACCTATCAATAGTGGCTCCTGAGTTTTTAATTTTCTATATAAAACTAATATGTTCTGAGCCATATGTAATTTCAGATTTCCAAGGGGTAGATTAATCACAAAATTATGTTCAAATATCACTATGCCATTGCCATCATCCAAAGAATACATCAATATTCAATTAAATGTAAATAAATTAATGCTTTCTCCTTCTTTGCTTTTCCACTGGGACATGTAAATAAATTGTTTGAAATATATTACTGATGGAAATTAATGTAAATGGCTTCTTAGTTTATGGATCCTGATGCATTGGGAGCTGATCTAGGTGCAGGGTGCAGCCAGGAGCAGGGTAAGCAAGGCCCGCTGAGTCAGACAGGGGAGATTGGCATCCAACCCGCAAATAAGCCAGAGAACAAGCAGGGTCATTTCAGACAGCGATGAGTGAAACTAAGCCTGCTAATGGGATTGATGGCTGAGAGCTGGAGGTAGGGCAGGCAGTGGGACAGGGGACAAGGTGGTGGGGGAATTGGAAAAGCTGATGTTTAGATTAAGACCCGAAGAGGAGCCAGGCACATGACTGTGATCCCAGCTACTCAGGAGGCTGAGGAAGGAGGATCACAAGTTTGAGGCCAGCCTGGGCAACTTAGCAAGACCCTGTCTCAAAATAAAATAAAAAGGGCTGGGGATGTAGCTCAGTGGCAGAGCACCCCTGGATTCAATACCCAGTATGGGGGAGGGAGGACCTGAGGAGAGGAAGGAGCCAACTCTTCAGATCTGGGATGCAAGGGAGGTTAGGGGAGAGGAGGATTCCATGCAAAAGGACCTGCTAATGCAAAGACCCTAAGGTAAGGAGTTTCATGCGTTCCTGTAACACAAAGGCCTGTGGGACCATAGGATAGGGGAAAGGGGCCCCAGGACAGCGAGAGATGAGATCCAGGAGTTAGTCTGAGCCAGATTATACAATAAAGAATTGGAGTTTCCTTCAAAGAGTGAGATGACACCACAGGAATTAACTGCATCTTTTTTTTCCCCAGTATTGGAGATTGAACCCAGAGGCATTCTACCTCTGAGCTACACCCCCAGCCCTATTTTATTTTTTATTTTCAAACAGGGTCTCACTAAGTTGCTGAGCCTGGCCTTGAACTTGTGATCCTCCTATCTTCAGCCTCACATATACTAGTATTACAAGCATGCACCAGCACACCAGGCTTAATTGCATCTTTTGAAAGATACCTCTGTCTATGGTGAAGCAAATGGATGAGGGTACGTGACATAAATATGTATGTATGTATGTATGTATGTATGTATGTGCTCTGCTCCTGATTCCTGGCCCAGAGCTCCTAAAACCTTGCAATTTCCTAAGAGATGGAGGTACTAGGTGCATCTTTTGTTCTAATATTTAGCCTTTGACCCTGGTTCCTAAAGCAGAGCTCCTTATTCCTTTGAATTTCCAAGGTAAAAGAAGCATCCTTTGCTCTAATGAACTGACTCTCGGTGGGCTCCTGGGTGGGATCCAGTCACCAGGAAGACTAAGCTAATGATTGGAAGCTTGGAACTGTCAGCCCCACCCCTCCTCCTCTGTGAAGGAGTAACAGATACTGACTACTGTATGATGGTAGGTACCTGTAATCCCAGCACTTGGGAGGCTGAGACAGGAGGATTGCAGGTTCAAAGCCTGCCTCAACAACTTAGCAAGACCCTCATGCCCGGCGTGGTGGCGCACGCTTGTAATCCCAGTACTTGGGAGGCGGAAACTGGAGGATCCGGGTTCAAGGCCAGCCTCAGCTACTTAGTGAGGTCCTCTGCAACTTCCTGAGACCCAGTTTCAAAATAAAGTATAAAAAATAGGGCCGGGGGTGTAGCTCAGAGGTAAAACCCCTCTGGGTTCAATCCCCGGTACCGCAAAAAAAAAAAAGACCCTCAGCAGCTTAACAAGACCCTATTTCAAAATAAAAAATAAAGCCGGGCATGGTGGCACATGCTTGTAATCCCAGTATTTGGGAGGCTGAGACTGGAGGATTCGGGTTCGCAGCCAGCCTCAGCTACTAAGTGAGGCCCTCTGCAACTTTGTGAGACCAGTTTCAAAATAAAGTATAAAAAATAGGGCTGGGGGTGTAGCTCCGAGGTAAAATGCCCCTGGGTTCAATCCCCGGTACCGCAAAAAAAAAAGAAAAGAAAAGAAAAAGGGCTGAGATGTAGCTCAGAGGTAGAACACCCCCGGGTTAAATCCCCAATGTGTGTGTGTGTGTGTGTGTGTGTGTGTGTACTGGGGATATGAATGGGAGCCCTGAATGAGAGCTTCCACATGGGTGCCAGCAGGGTGGCATACCCTAACTCTGTTTTTCTTCATCTGAGTTTGTTTGTTTGTTTGTTTGTGGTACTAGGGATTAAACCCAGGGGGGTTCTACCTCTGAGCTACACCCCCAGCCCTATTTTATTTTATTTTATTTTATTTTTTGAAACAGGGTCTTGCTAGGTTGCTGAAAGTCTCACTAAGTTGCTCAGCCTCCCAAGTACTGGGATTACAGTGGTGCACCACTGTGCCCGGCTCTGAATTTTCATTTGTATCCTTAAAAATATCCCTTGTAATAAACCTGCCATAGTAAGTAAACTGTTTTTCTGGGTTCTGTGAGCCACTCTAGCAAATTACAGAACTTCAGAAGGAGGTTGTAGAAACCTATTTGAAGCCAATTCAGACAGAAGTTGTATATAACCTGAGGACCTGCTACTGGTGATTGGGGTCTCAAATAGGGAGGGGCACTCTTTTTGTGTGTGTGTGTGGTACCAGGGATTGAACCCAGGGGCGTTCTACCTCCGAGCTACACCCCCGGCCCTATTTTTATACTTTATTTTGAAACCAGGTCTCACAAAGTTGCGGAGGGCCTCACTAAGTAGCTGAGGCTGGCTGCAAACCCAGATCCTCCGGTCTCTGCCTCCCAAGTACTGGGATTACAAGCGTGCACCACCACGCCCAGTTTAGGGAGGGGCACTCTTATGGGATTAAGCCATTCACATGAGGGATCTCTCTAATGCCAGCTTGTATCAGAATTGAATTAGCTCATAGCACACATAGTGTGTGTTAGAGAATTGGTTGTTGGTAAGGAAAATGAAATCTACAGGTTTGGTGACCAGTAGTCTTCTGTGTTGAGTGTTGAGTACAGAGTAAGTTTGTGTCTCCCTATCCAGTCAGGGTCAAGAATAGAAGCAGAAAGATAGCAAGGAGGCTGACAAAGGACTCTAGGAGAGGCACTACATTCCCCTTAAGTAGGTATTGGCAGTGGCCACATGGGGATGGTGAGAGGTGTTCAGACTTGAGATATATTTTAGAGCTACAACCTGCAGGCCTTGCTGCTAGATTATTTTATACCCCCCCCCAATATTGTCTCTCTTAACTACATCTCCAAGGCTTTTTTGAAACAATTTTTGATCCAAGCCCCTTGCTCTCACTTCTCTACTCATACACTCTACCCACACACTCCTTTGGTGTCTCAGAAAAAAAATGCTCCAACCCTCTTAAATCACAGTTGACCCAAATGGCTTATCCAGCCATAATTCCAGTGCCCCAGGCACATCCCAGCCAGTTAACGTCTGCAGGGGCCTTTCCCAAGCCTCTCACCCAGCACCTTCCTACTGACCCCGAGAGAGGTTCATTTCATATTTGTTCATGATTCCACAAGTCCAAGACTTCTGCCCCTTCTGAGGGTCTGTCCTAAAACGTTCCAGCAGCCCCAGTAGCACTTAGCAGGTGGTTATCAGGGCCCAGTTCAATACTAGGGTCTCCCCGTGGTTCATACACTTCACTCTTTACAACTCCAGAGGACAGAACTATCCACAGCACCATCCCAAGTTCTAGGAAACCAGTTTGTGCACATGTTTTGCAAATCATGAGTCACCCAACTAGGATTTAAGTCAGGTGGAGATTAACTGGGCTCTTACCTTTGGGCCCCACTGCTTCTCCAAGGACTGCCGCACCAAGAACTGCTCCAAGAATACCGCCTGTGCCCCCCCCCCACACTTGGTTAAGTGTCTTGGTTAGAATGCAACCCTGGAGCCGACTGGCTGATGTGCAATCCAACTGTCACTGCTTTTTTTTTTTTTTGGAACTTGGGATGAAACCCAGGGGCATTCTACCTCCAAGCTACACCCCCAGCCCTATTTTATTTTTTATTTTGAAACAGGGTCTCACTAAGTTGCGGAGGGCCTCACTAAGTAGCTGAGGCTGGCTGCAAACCTGGATCCTCCTGTCTCAGCCTCCCAAGTACTGGGATTACAAGCGTGCACCACCATGCCCGGCTTTGTCACTGCATTTTAGCTGAATGACCTTGGATGAGATCATTTCTCTGTGACCCTGTTTACTCATCTGTAAAGGAAAGGTAATAAGCCAGGCGTGGTGGCGCACGCTTGTAATCCCAGTACTTTGGGAGGCGGAGACCGGAGGATCCGGGTTCGCGGCCAGCCTCAGCTCTTTCTCTCTCTCTCTCCCTGTCTTTCTCTCTCTCTCTCTCTCTACTTAGTGAGGCCCTCTGCAACTTCGTGAGACCTGGTTTCAAAATAAAGTATAAAAAAATAGGTCCGGGG